>LPNX010481854.1:79092-98690 GCA_001517045.1 Pseudotsuga menziesii
ATGATCCAACATCGGAAAAGTGTGCACCCCTTTTCGATGTTAGCCATGTAGGCCCTATTCATACTCAAGCAATCGGTCATAATGGATATTAAATCAAAACATGTCCTGCATATTGAATTCAACAATCAAACATGCATATTCTTAGCAAGGGTCACATAACACTTATCCATTTGTCGACGCAGTATGTCTTTGTTAAGGAGGAATGGTGGCTCCTTCTCTGAGTTAACAGTCCCTCGGTTATCCATCCCAACTCCTTTTTACATTTCATATCCACACATGTCTTACCGACACAATTTATACCATCTCACTCATGTTGCTACCAAACATGTAGTGCAGATGAGACATTTCCAAAATGTCCAACGGAGTTTCACCCGAAACCCATTTCCAAAACAAGGGAAAACCTTCCCATGAAGTTTGGCTCCTGTAGGCCTTCACACATGATCTTCCTGCAGTGTGTACCCCTGGCACATTCATCAAATAGCCAAACAGTCAATCATTATCTGATAATACAATCCAAATTGATTGTTACATAATCAAGCAATTACATTAGTAATTAAATTCAATAAGAATTTGCAATTCTGTCTACTACAGAAATTAGTTTACCTTGCAATGAGGTGATCCTCCTGTCACAATCTTATACAAGCCAACAATGATTAGTAGTCGTCAGCAATTTCTTAAATCTGAAATTCACAATTCAAATTTAACAACCCATTATGCATGCCAACTATTTTCACAACCATGAGACTCTTCTCATAAGGTTTGGCTCTTTTACATGGTAGATTCTGGCATTGGTCAGGGTCTTACCTCTCACTGCCATGCTCGAAATAATCTACCTGAAACATGAGCGTCAATCAACCAAACACTTGGTAAGTCTGGATGCATATAACCTTTTCATTGCTACAACCATCACTGAAGCATTTTCAGAATTTATAAAATTCAAATACTTCCAGCTGTTAGTCACATCAATATTACCAAAACTCATTTACTTCATGCAATCACTATCATACTAACATTTGCAGGGCATAGTCACATCATTCATGCAATTAAATGAAATGTTTAGATACTCCTTACTTCACAAGCGTATCATTTGTACCACCTTGCTCTTCCATAGAGCATTTATGGCAGCCAATTGATCATGACTATTCTGCATTCACAACAGCCTTTGAAATGGTTCCTGAATTGTCATCAATTCATCATTTCAGCCATTAATTATTCATAATATCACATGCACTCATCTCAATGCATGACTACAAGATTCATAAAATCTTTTTAATGTATATACATTCAATGCTACCTTGCATTGATTCAGGGATACTATTCATTCAACACACCATGCATGGCCTAACCATGACTACCTCATATAGGATGCATTACTATAATCAAGATCATTAGTACTTACTTTTCTTGGGCTACTAAGCTCAATCAATATATGCAAGCATGACACCTTTCTATATTCAAATATCCACATGGTATGAGGTCTCTTACCTTTACCATTCCATGGAATTGTCATAAGCAAACTCTTACCTACATGGGTCCTACTTACACCCTTGGCATGGCCAATTTGGTTGGTCCTTTGCAAGAGATTGCGGAATTTGCTCACCAAATTTTATCCTGGACTTGTTGCTTCATCCCCTTTCTCCATAGGGTTGCTAGTCACAATGGTCAGTATCAACAACATATTCAACTAGGTCCATGTCATCGCTGGTTTTTCCACTAATGCCAACATCAAAGCAATGATTATCATTAGTGGTTTATTATAAATATATAATCCTTAATATCCTATGTATGAAAAGCATATCCTCATCCATTTCATGCATAAAACTTAGGAAATGTAGTTATAATCAGCAAGATAGGGTTTTAAGGAAACTTCCCTTTTCAAGTCTCTCATCTTTGCATGGAATTACTCTCCCACACAACAGCTGATTAGCCTTCATAGTCCTTGCTATCTGTGGGCATGCAACTGTCCAGATTTTTCCATTTGATAGCAGCGGCCATCATTAGCACTTTTCTGCTCCATGCTTAGATTCTGGTGACTTACCCTTGTCCCCTACTGGATAAGCTTTCCAACGCCTATCCATATGCTTCATTCCGACCTCGGGTGTGAAAACCACACCACTTCTAAAAATGAAGGCTATCACCAAATATCGGCATTTTTACACACCACTGCATTTTGGACTGGGTGCCAACTTCAGCCACCTGTAACTCCACTGAAAGACAGCTGAAAAATCTTGCTGAAAAACAATCGAAATCTGCTAGAAAATCCCCTTTGAAAAACTCAAATTTTCCTTGTGCAGAATCGGCTCTCATTTCATCTATCCATCCGATGTTTCAGCTGCCAAAACAACTAGCCTCTCTACTGTTCATCGAAAATCGGATCCTCTAACCTGTCAGGCGGCTAGTCCTCTAAGCTTTCGACACTTCGGCAGTCTGATCTTCTAAATTTTTCCGACGTGTCGGCGGCCTGATCCTCTAAAGTTTTTCGATGTTTTCTATATTTAGAAAATTTTTCAAATTTTCAAATTTTCTCTTCTTCTTCTTGTCGCCACATCGGATGCTCAAACAACTATCCCCTTCCGACATTTCGGTGATCTTTGGAAGATCTCTGCCGAAACTGTGGCTCCAACTTCAACTTTTTCCTTCGAAACTTCTCTTTCTTCGACATCGGCAACTTCATCTTCTATTTTCTTCCAATTCTTGCTGCTGCATCGGCTGCTCAAACAGCTAGCTTTTTCTGACAGTTTCCATACTTAGTCGAATTTTCAAAATTTAATCTTCTGTCGACGGCATTGGAAGTCCAAACCACTAACTGAGCCGACGTATCGGCTGCTCAAACCGCTAACGTCTTTCGATGATCGGCTCCATTTCCTTCCTTCTGTCGGCCAAATTGTTCCTTCCGCAGCCGCAATGGCGGAACACAATCCTGGATCTTCTCTCGATTGGCGGCCCAATCTACTATGGCATGACCTGATCGGCATTGGTGGTCTCTTCACATCAGAAGTCTAGTGCTCTAGACTTCGGCAACGGCGGGTGCACAAAGAACTTTCTTCTTCCGATAGCCGACGATCTTCCATACTTAGAAAATTTTTGAACTTAATTTTCATGCGGCGTCGGTGGTCGGAGGTCTTTCTCGTCGGACGCGTAACTGTTTCTCCATCCACAACAGCGGGTGTTCGTTCGACTAAATTTCTCCGATGAACTTCGAACAATTAGGCGATTTTCCTTCCAACCGCTCTCCGTCGCCTTCCGCTACGTCGGAAGTCAACTCCGCTAACTCTCCCGCTACATCGAAAGTCAATTTCGCTAAGTGTTCCGACGGCCCAAACACTTACACAAATTTTTCAAAAATTCTTTTCCGCTACTGCGCCTCATTGGATGGCCTTCCGACATATCAGAGGTGCTTCTCACTAGCTCTTCCGACTGTTCAACACTTAGGCAAAAAAATTTTTGGGGGGAGTTTTGTTGTCATCAAATTCTGATCCCTACTGGGCAGAAGGCAATTTTGCTTCTATCACTGCACCTTGGCGGTCCATTTAGGCCCATGCTGCAACATGAGCTCTGATACCACTCTGTCACATCCCCAACCCTCCGACCGGTGAAGAGGACACGACCAACACCAATGCATACGGGCAATGCATATGGGCAGACAGCCCCATGAACATAAACAGGGATAAATGCTGAAATTAAAACAAGCTTAAACATAATGCATAACAGGATGCATAATCCATCATACAAAGATGCATAATTAATCAACATTCAGGGGAAGCAAACATATACATTTCCAGCATTCAACATGTTCATCATAATTCATTGACATCATTATAATTGCAGAGATAAAACAATCAAAAGGTTACTTATCTTTTGATGAAGAACTCGACCCGCAACTAGCTACGTCACTGCAACGTTCCACCCAACCATAGGCCAGCGTGCTCAACAATATCTCAGCAACGCTGCCACCCCCAAGCTGGGCATGATTCCTCAAGGAATAAGGGTCAATGCAGGCTTACTCATAGCCAAGGTTTTACCAACACACATCCAAACCCACACCATAGGGATTCACCAGGTATTCAAGGAGCTAAGATAGGCTAAATGCCAAGCTGGTGGCCTCAACACCAACTTCTCAAGCATACCCAACCTCTAATCCTACTCTTAACAGTCCGAAGACCACCCACTGCATACCACAGCAAACAACCCACTCACGGCTCTGTGATGAAGGAAAAGACAACTGGGAACAGTCCCGAACACAAGATGAAACACAACTCAACCCACAAGGCAACTCAGAGTTGTTCTTAGCCCTAGCATGGCCAAAACAACTCAACAACAACCCAAACCAAGGTGCATCAAAAGCCCAAACTGACAAGGAATGATGGCAGCAATCCATAGCCCACAATGGATAATAAACAGCACTCCCAGCATGGCCATGGGAAACTCAAACGTAGACCACAGCAGAAAACGGCTCACTACGAATACACAGTGGCCCAAAATGCAATTGGACACTACAACCAACCAAAAATGTGGGGAAGATGACAGTCCCACAATGTAATCAGTGAGCACGGCTCACAACATGGGAAAACGACTCCAACGGACTGTGCGGGAGGGAAACTTGCACCAAGCCGCAAAAACGCAGAGGAAAACATATGCAGTAGATCCTCAAAATACAAAGGAGAGACATACTCGATTCCACTCTGTGGGAAAACGTGAATGACCATCGATAAGCGGCTCTCCTCCTGGCTGCGTGAGATCCAGCAGGACAACTTCCTGTGCGTGAGGATGCACAAGACTTATGCTCCTGCGTGAGGATGAAAAACTAAACATGAGGGACGAATATGCCACAGAGATCCTGCGTAGTGGAGAGTGCATGAGGGAAAAAAGAAAGTCACGAGGCACGAACCAACAATGGAGGTAACGCGTAGTGGAGAGAGTGGAAGGGAATGGAAGGTCGCCCCTCAGCCCCCAGCGACGTGAAGAGGAAGAATCCACTGGTGGAGTGGGCACGTGGGCAAGGATGGACAATCCTGCCACACCCACCACCACTCAACAATAACTGCCCCAACTAACTCAACAAAGCATTGAAGAGGTTGGATGAGACAAGGGAAGATGGCAAATCAAAACAAGGTGGCAACATATGGGTTTCCCCCCCATAGACCAAGGTTGACATCCCCCACCCCTATCCTTTGGAATCATGCCCTTTTCATTCAACGCTGCACTGTCATAGCTGGTTGTGGTTTATTTTAATTGATGTGCGTGTTTACATGATGCCAAACTATGATGCGCCAAATAGCATGATATACCATCGACAACTATCCCTGCTGCCGAAACATACACAACCAAATCGATGGTGGGGATTTTGCCTTTAGCTCCTCACCATGAATAATTACATTATATACATCATGCAAACAGGGTCAAAACCGGGGTGTGACACTTCTCACACTAGGTTTATCAAGCTAGTTCAAACCCCATTTCCACTCCTAAACCAGTTCAGATCAAAGCAAAATATGCACACATAGCAGAATACAAAATTAGGGGTTGAGTAAAAATGGTTTCGACAACAAAATGAATTATCAAGATGGGTAAAAAAACCCTTTAGCAACAACTCGATTTCCAAAGTCGTTTATGGCCCTAGCGTGGCCAAAACTAACTCAACAACACACAAAATTCGTGGGTGTCTTCTCCCACTAGCTAGCATTACCAAAAACAAATTTCCAACTTGAGGAGAATGAGGAAAACAACAGGAAAACGTGAGGAAGACAACCCAATCGCTGGGCATTACAAAAATGACCTCCCATCCATGGGAAAGACAAGGTAAACCGCCAAAATCGTGGATGGATACACACAGGAATCTCTAGCTGTCTTAAAGAGCTCACATGAATAAGAGAAAATGGTGAGGAAGATGAAAAACATGAATACATAATGCCAGGAGCTCCAAAAACATGGGGAAAGACAACAACCCCCATGCATGAGGGAATGTGCAGCATTTTTGGGCAATAACTTGCCCAATAAGTCAAAATCGCATTTCTAAAAAACTGATAGCTTCTCAAATTCGAATTTGGATTGTCATACCTTTCCCATCCCATGCAATAACCAACTCAACCAATTTTTGGTAGTAATAAATGATTGGGTGAATAAGACAAGAAAGGTAGTTGACAATTTGATGGGTTCTCCCTTTGACATTTGGATTTTTCCATTGGCCTAGAGGTTTGAATATTCCCCCCATTTTCCTTAGGAAATCGTGCCCCATCTCATTATTTGTTGCATTGACATAGCTGCTTGTGGGTTTTTAATTAAATTGCATATTTACATGATTCCCAAAATTATAATGTGCCGACTAGCACAAAATACCATCGGCAATAATTTTTAATCGCCGAAACATAAAACGTTGAATCGATGTTGGGGATTTTTCCTTTAGCTCCATACCATGATTAATTACAATATATACATCATATACATTTGATGCGAATGGGGTCAAAACCGGGGTGTTACAGTAAACAAAGTTCAGTTAATTAAGGAATCAACTCCTTAATTTATGCAAGTGATTGTTGGAAATAAACAGTGATGGAGAAGCACTAGTTCTATTCAGTTACATTTAGTTGCATGCAGTTCCATTCAGTTACTGTTTAGTTACATTCAGTTTTGTTTAGTTCCATTCAATTTTGTTCAGTTACATTCAGTTGCATGCAGTTTCGTTTAGTTACTATTCAATTACATTCAGTTATGTTAAGTTACATTCAATTGCATGCAGTTACGTTTAGTTTAGTTGGGTTACACTCAGTTGTATGCAGTTACACTCAGTTCCATTTAGTTGCATGTAGTTCCATTTATTTCAGCTCAGTACACTCTGTTAAAAAATCAATTAGAGCTAGTTAATTAATGGAAGGCGCATATCTTCTTGTGCGAGATAATTATGGAGTGCGAACTTGGCACCAGATCAATGGGGGGCACATGATTGAAGATGTATCATTTTTCTAAGTGTTAACAAAATTACTAATGCATGCAACTATTCTATTTTTTGTAAACCTAATTTGACTTGTTATTAAAGTGCTATGCAGTTGGAAAATTAGATACAGTGTTCCATTTGATCTCCTCTCTCTAGTGCTCTTGGAGAAAGCAATCTTCTATTGGAAGCTTGTAATCATTTGCTGCTACTTATCAATCATACTCTAAGATTGTTTTCTTAGTTTTTCATCCTCCAAATCAGTGGATGGTTTTCCCAGGGTAGATCATGTGTTCTATGGTTTGATTTATGTCTTTGGATTATTGCTGAGATTCATTTGCATTGTTATTGTGGATTAAAGTTTTAAAGTTCAATTATCTTCATATTTTTCTCAATCACTAACATGGTATTAGAGAAAGGGCGTGCAAGAGCTTAGTTTTGGGAAAACACTCTAAACCTTCATATATCTTAAAGCATTGAGCAAGATATTGAACCTGTTGGTTGTGGAGCCTGATCATCCAGATCCAGATTTATTATTGATCAGTTGTGTTTGTACCCTAGGTTTACTGTAAACTCGTCCCAATAGTTTTGTAGACCCATGGTATTGGGTGACATGTAGTATTTTCCCATGGTATTTCCCCTATAAAATAAAGAATTGTAAAATGGTTATGTATGCTATTGTAGCATTGTAAACAATATCTATGATTGTGTGAGAGAGACTATGAGAGCATGAAGAGGAAGTGCAACGGTGCTGCTATAGGTTGTATCCCTTCATCTTGCTGGACGGTATAATATAAAAGACTAGAAATTTATGTGTGGACGTAGCCCATCTTTTGGGTGAACCACATTATATCAGTGTCTCTTTTGTAATGTGCTTTATGTGTTTTTCATCTTGTTTAATGATTTAACTGTATAACTATTATTTCTCTACGGTCCTGTTTTCTATCAATTGGTATCAAAGCCAAAAGGTCTATTTGGCCAATAAACTCGCAGGAAAGAAGGGTTCTTGGTTCGAGTGGGAGCAATGGTGGAAGAGGAAAAGTTTAGGGTCGAGAAATTTAACATCTAAAACTACCAGTTATGGAAGATGCAAATGGAGGACTATCTCTACTAGAAGGATATGTACCTACTATTGGGTAAAAAAAAATAGCTCACGACTATGAAGGATGAAGAATGGGAGGTTCTTGAAAGAAAGGCACTGGGAACAATATGATTGTGCCTGGATTCGTCTCTCATGGCTTTCAATATTTAGAAAGAAAAAACAATAGAGGGTGTGATGAGCGCATTGGCTAAGCTCTACGAAAAACCCTCGGCTTCCAACAAGGTATTTTCAATGAAGCGTTTATTTAATATGAATATGTTAGAAGGTGGATCTATTGCTGACCATTTAAATGAGTTTAATACACTTATGAGTTTGTTAAGTTATGTAAACATGAACTTTGATGATGAGTTTAGGGCTCTTCTAATCTTGTGCTTATTTTCAGAAAGATGGAATATCTTGGTCATGGTTGTAAGTAACTTTGCCCCTAGTTCAAACACTCTTAAATTTGATGATGTTGTTGGTGTTATTCTTAGCGAGGAAATGCGAAGAAAAAGCACATGTGAGACATCAGATAATGCGTTAACCATGGAGAGAAGAGGGAGACAAAAGGAGAGAGGAAGGATCCCAAGAAATCACAACAAGTATACAAAAGGGAAGATCCCAGTCCATATTTGGAAAACTAGAGTGCTATAACTGTGGTAAGAAAGGGCATCTGAAGAAAGACTGCAGAGCTCCAAAGAAGAAAGGAGACAAGAAGCAAGAGACTACTCAGGAAGCGAATGTAGCAGGTGACGTGTTACATGATGCTTTGATTATTACATTAGATAATACTAGTGATTACTAGGTAGTAGATTCAGGGGCTTCATGCCATGCTACACCCTATAGGAAATTCTTTTATGATTATGTTCAAGGTGATTTTGGACATGTTTTATTGGGGGATGATGAACCATGTAAAATTGTTGGAATGGGTAAGGTACGAATTAGGGTAAATAATGGAAATGAATGGCTGCTAAAAGATGTGAGGCACATTCCTGTTATGAGAAGAAATCTGATCTCAACAGGGTAGTTGGGAGATAGCGAGTGTTTGTCTACGTTTGGAAAAATGTGGTAGAAGATCACTAAAGGAGCACTGTTAATAGGAAAAGGAGACAGGGTAGGTACATTATATTTATGTCCTCATAATACTGATTATTCTATATCTATAGCTTCCACAAAAACAGGTGCAGCATTGTGGCATCATAGGCTTGGCCACATGAGTGAGAATGGGATGCAATTTCTCCACTCAGGGAAACTGCTTAGTAGGTAAGTTTGGAATTCTGTGAGAACTATTTTTCTAGAAAACATATGAGAATTATATTTCTTAGGGTTGGGAAACAGAAGAAGAGTGAAAAGTTATAGTTTGTGCATACAGATGTATGGGGACCAACTCAGGTACAATCTCTTGGTGGCTCTCATTATTATGTTACTTTTATTGACGATGCAACTAGAAAAACTTGGTTTTATTGCATTAGACTTAAAGCTGATTTGTTTGATACTTTTAAGAAGTGGAAAGATTTGGCTGAGAATGAGACAAGAAAAAAGTTGAAATGTCTCGGATATGATAATGGAGGTGAATACTGTAGCAAGGAGTTTGATAGTTACTATTCACACAATGGGATTCACAGAGAGAAGACAGTCCCTGGAACACCGCAATAAAATGGTGTGTTAGAAAGGATGAATAGAACAATCATGGAGCATGGAAGGTGTATGAGATTGTATGCAAGGTTTCCCTTATAGTTTTGGGTTGATGTTGTAGACACAGTTGTTTATTTAATATACAGAGGGCCTTCAAGCGCTTTGGATGGTGGAATTCCATAGGAGGCATGGATAGGTAAAAAGGTAAACTACTCATTTCAGATAACTTTTGGTTGTGAAGCATTTGTCCATATTGATAAAGATAATAGAACAAATCTTGAGGCTAAAAAATGTACCTTTATTGGATAGGGGGTTGATGATTTTAGTTATCAATTATGGGATTATGTAAAAGACCAAATCACTAGGAGTATAGATGTAGTATTCAATGAAAAGGTTATGTACAAAGATCAGTTGTAGGGAAAGAAAGAGGAAAATGAAAACACAGAGTATATATTGCTTGATGAAATAAAAGAAAATGAAATTCCAAAGGCACCAAAAAATCAAGAGCAGCAACAGGTACCTCAAACTCCTACAAATGTAAGAAAATATACCAGGTTAAGTAGACCCCCTAAACGATTCTCTCCTTCACTATATTATTCATTGATGAATGATTTTGGTGTACCAGAATGTTATGAAGAAGCAATGCAAGTATAAACTAGAAAGAAGTGGCAGCAAGGCATGGATGAGGAGATGGACTCATTGGTAAGAAACCAGATTTGGGATTTGGTTAAGTTTCCTACAGGAAAAAGGGCATTACAGAATACATGGTTTTATATGTTGAAGGAAGAATATGGAGGCAAGAAGTGCTACAAGGCTATACTTGTTGTAAAGGGGTTTGCACAAAACAAATGTATATAATTTGATGAAATATTTTCTCTTGTTGTTAAAATGAATTCAATTAGAACTATTTTAAGTCTAGCGGCGGTAGAAGATTTGCATCTTGAATAGTTAGATGTAAAAACAACCTTTCTCCATGGGGATTTGGAGGAAGAGATTNGGTTATGATGTGAAAGGGAAGGATAATTTGGTTTGGAGATTGAAGAAGAGCGTGCATGGCCTGGAGCAAGCTCCAAGGAAGTGGTATTTACAATTTGATAAGTTTATGATAGAATAAGGTTATAGTAGATGTCATTCTGACCACTGTGTTTATTTCAAGAGGCTAGATAATGGAAGATACATTATCTTGTTATTGTATGTGGATGACATGCTTTTTGCAAGGTCTAAAATGTAGTTATAAATGTTCTCAAAAGAAAACTAGCTAAATCAGTTGCGATGAAGGATTTTGGTGCTGCAAAGCAAATCCTTGGTATCAGAATAACAGGAGACAAGAAAAATTGCAAATCGACATTGTCTCAAGGTGAGTACATAGAAAAGGTGTTGGGGAGGTTTAGAATGCAAAATGAAAAACCAGTTAGTACACTTTTGGCCAACCATTTCAAACTAAGTAAGGAGATGTGTCCAACGACAGAGGAAGAGATAGACTACATGTCCAAGGTTCCTTATTCATCAGTGGTTGGAAGCTTGATGTATGCCATGGTGTGCACAAGACCAGATATTGCACATGTAATGGGAGTTGTGAGAAGGTATATGAACAATCTAGTTAAAGAGAATTGGAAAGTAGTACAGTGTAAACTCAAGTATTTGAGAGGCACCACTTATCATGCATTATGTTTTGGAGGTTCAAACACTATTCTACAGGGATATGTTGATGCATATATGGCAAGTGATAAAGATAGCAGTAGGAGCACCATAGGGTATGTATGAACTGTGGGTGAAATAGCAGTAAGTTGGATTTTGAAACTGCAATAGGTTGGTGCACTTTCAACAATGGAAGCAGAGTATGTTGCTGCTACAAAGGCTAGTAAAGAGATGATTTGGTTACAGAGGTTCATGGAGGAATTGTGTAAGAAGAAGGAGAATAACAGGTTATACAGCGATAGCCAGAGTGCCATTCATCTTGCAAAGAACTCAATGTTTCATTCGAATACTAAACATATACAACTCAAGTACCATTTCATAAGATTTGTTCTAGATGAAGAACTGTTAAAGTTGGAAAAGATACATACTAGCCATAATCCTACAGACATGTTGATGAAGGAAGTAAACAGAGAGAAAATGATTTCTTGCTTGGTTTCTATTGGTCTTCTAGCATGAAGGTGAAAATAAGAAATTTTCCAAGTCCAAGGTCCAGAGCATAGTCCAACAAGTGCAACAGCGGTGGACTTGTTGTGATCAGTCTCCAACTGGGAGATTGCCGGTTGTGGATCCTGATCGTCCAGATCCAGAGATATTATTGATCGGCTATGTTTTTACCCCAGTTTTATTGTACACTCATCCTATCCGGGGGGTTTGGGGGGGCCCATCCCCCCCCGCTGGGTGGTGTAGGGTGCCAACGAGCCCTCGATGGCGGTTCGAGGGTTGCGTCCTCGAGAAAGGGGGTTCAGGGGTGAAGCCCCTGAAGGAAATTTTTGGGATGTGTGTTGGCCAATAGTTTTTCTGGCCCATGGTATTGGGAGACCCGAAGTATTTCCCTATGGTATTCCTTTATAAAAGACAGAATTGTAAAACGATTATGTATGTTATTGTAGCATTGTAAACAATCTCTGTGATTGTGTGACAGATACTGTGAGAGCGTGAAAGGAAGTGCAGCGGTGTTGCTGCAGGTTGTATGCCTTCATCTTGCTAGACGGTATAATATAAAGGACTAGTAATTTATGTGTGGAAGTATCCCATTTTTGGGGTGAACCACATTATATATGTGTCTCTCTTGTAATGTGTTTTATGTGTCTTTCATCTTGTTTAATGATTTAACTGTATAACTGTTATTTATCTATGGTCTTGTTTTCTAATAGAAGCAATAGCTTCTATATCCGTCCGACCAGAAGATAGACTCCAAGGAACATCCAAATTCAAAACATGAATATGGAGAAGGATGAGACTGTCACAGGGTATTCACTCGGTGAAACTATGTCATAGCACCTTCGTTCATGGGATATTAAACAATACCCCGAATTTCAATAGATATTGATAATTACCTACAAAATTCCTTTTCTTGAGCTCCTCTCCCAATACATATTTTCAATTAAAATAACCCTATTTTTACTAGAAACCCCTTTGTACACCCCCCCAATAACTATAAACACCTCATACCGTACTATCTACCCCCCCAATACCTACAATATATTGACCTTCTTTTTCACAATTAAAAAAACCCCCTTTATGAATTAATGTGATAAGATATTGTTCAAAAAGGTGAATCCCCCGTGGAGACCGTGGAATCATTCTTTACAAATATTTCACAAGTGAAGGATCAACTAGTAAAGCATCGATGTAGAGACAAATGCGGACGATGTTCTACAAAACAACATCGGCGAACTCCCCTCCTCATGGGAGACCTTTCTTGCTGCGGTAAACGAAAGAGAATAGCAAACCAATTTGGAAATACTTTGGCATGATTGCATCCAGAAGAAGATGGTGAGCACTAAGGAGGAGAGTATTTCCCTCACAGCAAGAACCAAGAAAGAAAGAAAATCCTTTTCTCCCAAGAACACTTAACGTGAAAAGAAGAAAGATATCCATAAAGGTATGTACAAATCAAAACTAATATGTTTTTATTGTAAAAAGGCAGGTCACTTCATACGAGATTGAAATACAAGGAAAAGAAAAGAAGGAAGAATTCATGCCTCCACTGCTATAGAAGGAGGTGAACATTCTCAAGAGAAATCATCCAAGGAAGATGATGATCGAAAGGAATATTTCCTTTAGTGAAGAAGAGCATTCGCTCTTGGTTTCATGGGATTCTTATTCCCATGTAGAGACACACTTTCTAGTGCATGTATTAAGTTTTCTTTTTGCAGTGTTTAAATTTGCAGTGAATAAAGGACTCCACCTATCTCTACAAGGGTGTAGAGATCAAGAGGGATCCCACACAAAACAATAAAGATAAGTACCTTATTTTTTTAATTTTCTGTTACAAATCAGATCTAAAAAGTTCTTTATGTTTCATAACTTTCATATAGATCTGTATTCCTAGACTTGGAATTTTGTTTAGCATACACATTGTTTTCTCTATCTTTATTGGCATGGTATCAATCTCATGAGTCCAAATTTTGTGATATGATATAGGACCGATATAATACTTATGTAGGACTGATATATACTCAGATAGGACTGATATAAGGATGAAAACATTTTCCATAAGACATAAGATTTAGGGCAGCATGATTGCTTCATAAACTATGAACATAAGACTACATGATTGGCTAGATAGAGGGCTTCATGATTACCTCATGAGATATGAACATGGGGATGTATATTTCATTCATAAAATGATTTTTTGGACTGATATAGGACTGATATAGGGCTTCATATCAGTACATAAGATTATAATGGGTTATGATAAATCGGTTGGTCAATATGTGTGCATAACTAGGTGAATCTTTATCAGTATATTGAGAGTATTTCATGTGAATAAAATTGATGAGTATGAAATGCCATTCTAACCATTAGAATAAATTTGTGTTGTAGGGAAAATAAAATTCCCTTACCTACAAGTAAAGAAGGACATGAATGTGGAGTCATTCTAATGGTTGATCCTGAAAGAGAATAGTTTAGGAGGTTCCTATGTCTCTTGTGAAGGAGACAAAATAGATGTCTTAATTATATTTCTGATAGGTGTGAAGACTCCTAAATATATTCTATCTTATTTAACTTCATGTGTCAAATAAGATATTCCTATATACATGGGCATAAGTGTCTATGATGGAGGACCCAGATTATGATTCTCACATTTACATGGTGAGAGGGAGTTGCTAGTCTCACTAGCTACTAAAGAACCAATGTAACTAGTTGATGTACCTCCTATAAAAAGGAGATATGCATGATACTCATATTCAGAAGGAAGCTGAAAAATGTATTCAAGAATATTGTTATGATTCTTTTGATTAGTGGTGTGGCAGTCACCAGACAAATATTTTCCTCAGTTAATGAAAATGTGTAGTAAAAGATCCTGAAGAGTTTCAGGATGATGGACTACAAATCCATGGCCACGCATATGAAGGTAAATATGAATTTTTATAATTCTTATTTCATATTTGGAGGATCTCAAGTCAGTTGAGATATATTTGGTTAGTCACGTGTCCCAGGATCTGTTATGTGCTTTGTAGTTTGTAAATAGACATGTACAAAGAATGTGTTATGGTACCTACTTGATACAAGTGTATGTGGACTCAAATATGTCTTTCTCAGTGGAATAGAGTTTCAAAGGTATATGGAATTTGGCTAGTATAGTGATCAAGGAAGATCACATGTGTTTCTAGAGATAGAGCATGTTGAAAATAAGTAAATATTTTTGAGGGTTATATTTAGTTATATTCGAGACATGGTACATATCCACATATGAGCAGCATTGCCAACATTCTTACTAAGCCTCTTTTCAGGACAAGGTTGGTATAGTACATAAAGAACTCCTTTGGTTAAAGAGGGAGTATTGATGTGTCTTCATAGGAAACATCAGAAAAAGTCCACACCAGTTAGTTGTAGTACATGAATTAGGCATCCAAGGGTCATGATACCTTGTGGAGAGAATCCACATTAGCAGAGACGCGGTCAAAAGTATTAGAGACTATTTATAGTTTGGATTGTTAGAGAATAGTTAAAACCTATCGAAGAGGTAGTTGGGGTGCTTCAAATATAAAGAGAAGGATCACTGAGAAAGTGATCATGACTTGAAGAACATAACAGAGAATGACAAGCTCACATAGAACTTCTCCAGACAATAGAATATTCAACAAGTCAAAAAATGTTGAAAAGTGAAAGAAAAGATAAGTCTTTCTTTTAGCATGTTATTACACATTTGTTGTATAATATTGTATGCGATGGATTTAAAATTCATGGTCTCTAGTTTAGATAAAATTTATTATGTATTGGAACCAAAAGATGCCACTTTGTGTAAGTATTTGGTTGGTATTTGAGAAGACCTGTTGTATTTTATGCTTACTACTAAGCATATGTTTGAGTACCTTTGAGGTACATTAGAATAGGATATTTATTGTATTTGATACATGGAAAACCTATTATTTTATTGTGTTATCTAACTATTGTTTTAGCCTGAGATAAGTGATGTAATTTGAGGATAGTACTACAAAATCTAAGTGTATTGTGGCTAGTACTACAGAAGCAAGATGTATGTCTGAGAGTACTACAGAAGAAAAATGTGTTTTGCAGATATTAGTGTTATCAGCCAAAATGGCACTTCTCCGTCCGAGTGCTGACATTCATTATGTCGGTACATAAAAGGACAATTAGGATTGAAGTATCCAAAACACTATAGATGTGGATGACCATTGATGCATGATCTTCATACTAGCCTGATATATTTTTATTCTGAGTTTTGGGTTGCACACATGACTATGTGCATTGCAACCCGCGTGTACATTACATACATGAGTTACCTTTGAGAAACAAGCGTGTCATACATGACTTGCCTATATAAACACTCGCATGTACCTTAATTCAACATTAAAAACTATAAATCGTGATTCGATGAGATTAGTTGGGCCTTAATACATAACTATCCCAACCGTCTCAACCATCCTAACCTTTGAAACCACTCTATTTCCCAATGTATAAATAGAGGCCTTGGGATGGGGATAATCAATGAATTTTTGAAGAGAAAAGTTATGCTGGTGGTATACCTTCAGAGTATTGGAGCAGCAGAACTCAGAGTCCTCGGTTGCAGAGGAGTCCTTGTGTCAGAAGTTGGGTTGTATTCTCACATATTCACTGTTTGTTAATAAAGAGAATTCTTCTTCCAATCTTTGTATTGTGCTTTTCTCATGCATATTGGTTAATGAATGATGTTATTTATATTATTAATATGTGTTTCATCTAACCTTTGATATATATATGTATGAGATATTGCTTGAAGAATTGGCTCTTTACAGGTGAAGAGAAGCATTCCTAGAAGCTCTGGAGAAGGTTGAAGTGAGAGAAGGCCAATCTTGGATCAACTGTCATAAACTGGGTGACCCAAACTCTCTTCTTATTCTCATTTCAATTTCTGTAAAAAGTTGATTGTCTGCAAGTCTAATAGTAAGTTGGTAACCATAGACCCTAGGTTACAAGGGTGTATTGTCCTATACAACAAAACTGGTGACTCCGCTGGGGAGTCTATCCTGCTATGGGTTCATCCTGCAGGTTCCCTTTACCAGTCTTTGTTCTCATTCTGATTTTGAGTGTGGTCATTTTTATCTTGCTTTTGATTTACATTAGAGTGTGCCTAGAAGTCTATGCTAATATTTTTTCTTTGAATTTTTTTTTAGTAGTACACGCGAGTTGTTGTATAAGATAGTCAAGTATATGACCTTATACACACAGGTTGCTGTATAAGACAGTTGCGTGTCATACACGGGTTTCCTGAATACACAGGCATGTGTGTCCTGTAGTAGTCTAAAAGTTAGATAGGGTTTGCTTGTCCCTGTCTATTTGGATTTTTTATTTGTTTGGAAGTCTTCTGTTTATGGCATGGTTCTGTGAGTCTAAAGTCTGTGTGTCACACATTTTTCTTGTCTTTCAATCCTTTGAGTCTTTTGTTTCATTTTCTTGCATTTTGTGAAGTGTAGGTGGTCCTCCTACTTGGTATGTAAGTTTGAGTGCTTGTGTCTAGGTCGGTGATTAGGGCTTTGGATGCTTTATATTCTGTACTGCATTTTGTAGTGTCAGTTAATCACTTGTTCTTTTGTGAATCTAGTGGACTCTTTGGGTTCAATAGTTTCTCCAAGTCAAGTTTTTTCCGAGTTCTCTTCTTGATTCGTTGAAGCAGGTCATTTTTTGGGTCCTTTATGCCTCATTTCACTTTTTATATGATTTGATTATTCGAACTTGCTCAAAAAATTTGCATTTAGTTGCATTATAGTTTTTGAAGATTTTGAAAAAGTGAAGAAAAACATTTTATACTTTTGCATTTAGTTGTTTTTTTTCAGTATTTTTCAAATAAAATTCAAAAATTATAAAAAGAAGTCATAGTTTTTTCGCATTTAGTTTTAAATTCATTAGCTTCTATTTTGCAAAAAGAAAAGAAATTTGGTTTAAGTCGTTAAGATTCACTTTGAAATTTGCTTTTTACTATCATTTTTCTTTTTCTTATCGAGTCTATAACACCACATTGTTTCACGCCATTTACCTATGACTAAAAATAGCCTTATAAAATGAATGATATAATTTAAAAATTATTAGTAAGTTTTATTTTATAGGCTCCTACACCAACTAGTTTGGGCTAGACTTGTAGATTAGGGATTTTTAACTCTCCACCAGTGTTTGAATTCAGATGTAGTTGGCCATTCAAAGGTAAATCCTCTTCTATGTTGATTGTATCTAGGAAGCTCCTCTTAAATAGGAGTTAAGCACAAGGCTACGTGGAGGCTTGGGATGAGGAGATAACCCTCTAATTCCTTGCCAAAGCGTAGACCAAGGTTTTTGCACATCTGGGGACTTATGTTAATACCACCCGTTAGGCCCCATACGATGCCGATGTTGACAGGGTTTCGGAATTTTCTACCCTGCCCATGCGTATGAACCAGGCTTGCGACTGTCCCCCCAGACTGTCAGTATAGTCACTACTACATTTTGACCAAAAATCCGACGGCCGTCATGTCGGATTTTCGACACTTCCCTGTCGCATGTACGACACTTTGGTTTTTTTTGAAGTGTCGGAAACTTGGCGTCGGTTAGGCGACACTTAAGTAACCGTCGCTTAAGCGACACTTAAGTAACTGTCACTTGAATTTAAATCGTCGGTTATCCGACACTTATTAAGCGACAATGAGGAAATTTTTTAAAAACTTTTGCACCCCCAAGCGTCACTTAAACGACGGACAGAAAGGGAAACTGTCGGATAAGCGACGGATAAGAAGCATAACTGTCGGATCAGCGACATAAATCACTGTCGCTTAAGAGACGGCACTAAGGGAAACTGTCGGATAAGCGACGGATTCAAAGAAGAACTGTCGGAAAAGCGACGGTTATTAAGCGTCGCTTAAGCGACGCCTGCTGCAATTTAAAAAAATATATATATTGTGAAACTTTGTTTAATAGGTATTCCTGCTGTAATGTATTCCTTCCTTTATCCATCCAAAAATACAGTGATACAAGTCCAATGAATTTCCAAATTGAATGCGATAACACCAATAATTCACTCTTATACGACTCTTATACATCAGACGGGAACCACCATATCTTACAAGTAATGCAGATTGTTCAGTTTGCCAAGCTAGGAAACCAATGAACCAGAAAGTTGTGCATTTCCCAAGTCCCTGAAAGTAAGTAAGATAACGCATAAATAAGCCAGAGAAAGTTACAAGACAAAATCTCATAAAATAGCATTTTGCTGAAATAATACCTCTCAATTGGTTACACTGATATTTGCTCAAGAATCAGGATACGCAATATAAATACTTACACTCTTATCACACTGTTATCATTGTTGCATGTAACATGAAACCATGTACATGGATTGACAAGGGTTGGATCCCAACTCTGTAGCACATTGTTTGGGTCCTGCAAGTTTGTCCGAAGATTATGCAAAGCATCACCTGCTCATGACATGCAAGATAATGTATATATCAGGTATATTGTAATACTGCTGTGACTCCATAACAAAAATTAAGACCAATGCAGTCAATATAGAATAAACATACAAGATATATTTTGTTGATAAAGATAGTTTAAGCAGATAGATTTTAATATGTCCACTAGCTGCCAATGGGAGTGAGATAAACAATATCTTTCCAGCTGCACAGGCACCAGGGTACAAGAACCCACTCCCCTCCATATGTAATCTAGTAAAAGAACTTATGTGAAAATTACGGCCTAAATACCAATGCTCAGGGAACCCTTAAAAACAGAGATTAAAAGATCATGGAAAACTGAAGGGCCTCTCTCTTCCTTCAGGACACA
>LPNX010481854.1:107840-166279 GCA_001517045.1 Pseudotsuga menziesii
ATCGCTTAAGAGACACTTAGGAGGAAAACTGTCGCTTAAGCGACACTTAGGAGGAAAACCGTCGCTTAAGCGACACTTAGGAGGATAGCAATTTTAGCGCCGTCGCTTAAGCGACGCTTATGCCCATTATTTCAAAAAAAAAATTAATCTTTCTGATTTTTGGCATGGTTAAAATAAAAAATCCACGCGCCGTCGGATTTTGGATCAAAATCTAGTAGTGAGTTGTGGTATCCTTTAGTCTCTTTGACATCTAGGGTTCATACATAGGTATACCGGAAGGATATTTTTGGTCTACCTTAGACGGGCTTGGAAGGTAACCCCGGTAGATGGTGTGGGAGGGAGGTTGGGTGATTCCTCCATTTGTTCCTAAGAACATCAACAAGGATGCCAAGTAACTTTCTATCAGCTTTCTTCTAGAAGGAATATCTTATACCTGTTTTTTTGTTTTGCTTTAGGAATTTTTTAGTGAGTGCTGTGTGGTTTGTTTGTACTTAGTTTTCCTTCAGGTGTGTACTCTGTACTTTTGGTTTCCTGTCGACCTCATACTTTGTCTTATTGTTTGAAACTATGGCTAACACCCCTTTGAACACCAACCAAGAGATCCTCATGCTGGGAACTCCTTGTACTATTCCTCTCACAAGGAATGTTGGTGTTCCTTTAATGGCCACCTTGAATCTACCTGGATTCACCCTAGGGCTACTGGCGTGGTTTTTTTCCATTCCAAGTGTCCTGAATGCTCTTGATGCTTCTCAAGTGAGATCCATATATCAAGGGCATCAAAAAAATGCTTCCCCTTCACATGCAGCTGCTTCTCCTCCCCCTTCTACCTCATGCGGTGAAAGTACTAATACTAGTAACCGACAGTCTGAAAGGAGTAAAAGAAGGAGGAATAGGAAGAAGGAACATAAGAAAGGGGGAACCCATTCAACGTCTGTAGGTCAAGTTGAAACTCACCACCCAACCTCTGTGGTTCATTCTAGGGGTGCCCATCCAACCTCTACAAGCCATGTTGTATCTAAGCACTCAACCTCTACAAGTGAAGTTGATCTTCACCATCCAGCCTTTGTTGATCATGCTAGTGGGATCCTTCCAACCTTTCTAGGTCATGTTGGATCCAGTCACTCAACCTCTGTAGTTCATACTGATGACACCCGTTCAACCTCTATATGTCAATTTGAACCTCCCCATCCAACCTCCGCAGGTCATGTTGGATCCATCCACCCAACCTCTAAAGGTCATGCTGGGGGCACACACTCAATTGCTACAAAGAATTTTGATCCTAACCATCCAACCTCTATAGGTCATGTTGTTGGTGCTCATCCAATCTCTGCAAGTCATGTTGGACCCAGTCTCTTAGCCTCTACAGGTCATGCTGGGGTAGTCTCTCAGCCTCTGTGGTTCATGTTGAAGACAATCAGTTAGCCACTGGGAGTCATGTTGACATTGTTGAAAAGACTATCTATTCAAAACACAAGCCCAAGTTTCCTTGTAAGATTTGAGGAGACCACCTTACTTATAAATTCCCTTCCATCGTGGAGGTGCGAAGAGTTTGGTTTCATGGTCATCCTATTTTTGAACATTCTGAAGTTTTTCAACAACTAGCCTCTCTTAGTCAGGTTGGACCCAGTCACCCAGCCTCTGGTGGTTATGCCGGGGGGAAACTCTCAACCTATGTTGATCATGCTGGGAGAAAATAGTCATCCACTGCTAGTCATGTTGACACCACTGAGAAAATTGGTCGTTCTAAGTGCAAGCTTAAGTTCCCTTGTAAGTTATGCGAGGGATATCATCTTACTCACCAGTGCCCTGTTATCGCAGAGGTACGAAGAGTGTGGTCCAAGACTCGAGAATTTCCTTCTCCTGAACAACCTATAGTTTCTCAACAACCTAGTCAACCTTTGGTTGATCTAGTGGTCGAACCTTCCCAGTATTTAGTTCACCCCACTCTTCTTTCTGAGATTGATCCTTATGTGATCGAACCAATGTCATCTTTGGTCAATCCCACTCTCCCTTCAGAGAGTGACTTTTACGAAGTGGTTGAATCGATTCTATTGTCGACCAATCCCACTCTTCCTTTGGAGAGTGAAGTGTCTTCTAGTCACATTTTCTTCACTGCCGTTCAGAACTCACTAAATAAGGGGGCATTGAACTTGTTTTGGATGAACCCCCACCAAGATCTTGGATTGCTTCCTTTGATTTGGATAGCCTAGTTGAGTCACGCCTTCCTTCTGATACAACTTTCCAAATAAAGGTCAAAGTTGAACCATACATGATTGCTCATTGTATTGTTGATGAAGGAGCCTCAGTTAGCATCTTGTCTTCTCATGCTTGGTGAGGCATGGGATCTCCCAGCCTTGTGTGGACAACTAGTCAGTTACTAGCGTTTGGTAGAAGAACTATTATGGCCTTGGGAATTCTTGCTCAAACACTTGTTACTTTGGGTGGGAATACCGTCTTAGTTGACTTCATGGTGATAGGAGACCCCTTGGAATTCAATATGCTCCTTGGGCGTCATTATGTATATGCCATGCAAGATGTGGTGTCAACATTCTTTTGTTTGATGTACTTTAATCGTGGCGAAGAAATTGTCATTATCGATCAATTGGATTTTCTTGATCTGTCTCCTGACCCAACTAGAGACCAGGTCTTTCCTTTATTGATTCCCAGTGTTTCTATAGACACTACCCCGCCACGGGTGAGCTATGTGGCCTCATGTCCTTTTCATTCAATTGCTACTGAGAATCACCCTTTGTTTTCATGCTTAACTTCCCGAGAATTGGTTCTAGCATTTGACCAGGTGAGTCATCCTATACAGACTGTGGAGCCTTCTCTCCACTATGTTGATCCATTTGAAATTTTAGACATGTGTCCTATCTTAGATGATCTCCTTCCTTCAGATGAAGTCTTCTTAGAGTCTTTGATACAGTCTGACCTTATTTTGGATGTTGGTCCAGTTGTGACTAAGTCTACCCTGATTTTCCTAGTAAGCTTGACCTTTCTTCTTATGTTGGTCTTGTTGAGTCTTTTGACTCTTCCTTTGAACAACAAGTTAGTGATCCTAATGAGTTTGATTTTTCTTATGAATTTTTCAACTCCCGTTATACTGAGTTTGTTCCTGCGAACTCTATCTTCCTTGTTGATTTTTTCTCTCCTTCTAAGGTTATTTTTACTAATTATAAACCCTTGAGCCTTGGTGCTATAGAATATTTTTCGGTCGATTCGACCTTGACCTTTACTCTTGTAGAAGATAGCAAAGTCGCATGTGTTTCTACCAAAGTGACCTGCATCAAAACTTTTCTTCTGAATATGATCTTGATGTTGTTGTTTCTCAGAGACGGGATATTTAGTTGGACTCATAACTATTTACTGGACTTGTCTTGTTGTTCAAGATGTAACTGCATTTGCATGTTCCCTACTCGCACTAATGAGCCTGATGCTGGCTTCCACGCTTTTAGCTCATTGTATAAGCCCTCATCTTTGTTCTCATCGTCGCTAAGCCTTGTATCATTTTTCCTTTGCAACTTGATACCCTTTACCTTGAGGAGACATTCCCTGAGTGTCTTTATCCTACTCATGTTCATTGGATTATGCATAGGTTTGTTCCTTACGCTTGCAACTAGTTTGTCCTGCCTATGGCACTCGTCTCCTCGCATTTAGAGCATTCTTTCTGCTCTCCTTCGAGCTCGTTAAAAACAGTAAGGAGGCCACGAGTTTGACTTTTTTCGAACTCGTTAAAAATTCACGAGAAAGATATGGAGTTTCTTTAGGCCCAGGTCTAACTCCTCAAAATAGACTTGACTGCCGAGTAAACTTGTCCATTCAGGATAGTTAAGAATATGTGAATGGGAATCCACATTGGTGGTAGGTTATCACTTTCTCGGACCATGTGGAATAATACGAGAAAGGAACACTCTCTTTTCTATGGAATTGAGAAGAGTATTCTTAGGTATAGGTTTATCGCTTTTCTGGACCCGAGGGACTAAATTTATGGAAAAGGAGCACCCAGTATGAGCTTAGTTTTCTCTTTTTCGTGCTCTGGACCTAAACATGAAAAATATTCCGAGTCTACTTTATGCCTTTGTCATGCTTCTTAAACACTAAAGAAAAAAGCATTGATTTTACTGTTGTAATCCCCATTTCTTGTAACCAAATGGATCTTTTCGAGTGATCTTGCTTTCCTTCACACTCGTAAAACTCAATCTATAAGTTGATTTTGAAGGGGCGTTGGGTAGGTGGTAATTTAACCTTTTTTCGGACATCCCCGACTAAATAGGAAAAAGGTGCGCCTTACTTCTTCAGAAGCTAAGAGAGTTCTTATGTGGTATGTTCTATACTTTTCCAGCCTCAGGAGACTGAATTTGGACGAAAAAAGCACCCCCTTGGAGTCTTCTTCGGAGTTTTTAGACTCTCTAAACATGAAAACACCAATGATCATGTACTATTTCGGGCTCGTAAAATCCGTGAATCAGCGACATTATCAAGCATTATTCTCTTCCCTCTTCAAGCTTGCCAAAAATGAAAAGAGACTCGAGTTGACTTTCCTGGACTCCTTAAAATTTAATAGGAAAGATAAGGAAGAAGTATTCTTTTGGGTTACAGATGGTGGCAACATGTCGTCCTTGAACATAGCACTCTCTGAAATTTCTGATACTCATGTCTCAGTGTACATTTTTAGCTCAGCTATTACTTCAAGTTTTTTACTCCTCCACTTGTCCTTTATATATGGGGAATCTGATCATGTCTCCTACATGACAGATAAGTTTAGTTGTCCTATCTACACAGTTAAAATCTACCTTGGGTCATCTCTATTTTGTGCTCACTGTTCAATGATTTATCCATGCATCTGATTATTATCCTAATTCCATCATTATCCTATCTGAGTATCATTTGTGTCTACCTTCTCGTATCCAGTTCCTAGTCACTCTTGCGATCCGTTGGAGGATATTTTTCCTTCCTCATCACAGTATGGTTTCTCATCAGCACTTCCTGAAGACGAAGACCTAGAGTTTTGATGATGGTACCTTAGGTTTCACTATCATTATTGGTGAATTCCTTTGCTTCAGTTTGTCAGTTTCACCTATTGATTGACAATCTGTTGAGTCCTTTCCATGTTCAACTTCAGCACACTTATTCACATGGTTAGGATTGTATTGGTTCCTTTGGATTCTGATGAATACCTTAGGTTCACCTCTATAACCTAAGTTGTGCAAGACTATGTTATGATCATTTACACAGCTTCCATATTTTGAAGACTCATCATTGTATATTGTGGCTTCAATCCACCTTTGTAATATACGTGGTGTTGTACCCGTATCATATGATGTAATCAAATATTGTAAAGGAGCTAGTTTTCCATTATATTGAACATGGCATCCTCAGATATGATTTTGTATATGACATTGATATGTATTTGTTTCAGGTACTGTTACGGAGAGAAACTTCCTATGGCTTGGGGTGTACCACAATAGACAGAGAAACCGTAGAAATCAATCCCTTCCCAATATGCAAGAGAAACCAAACATTTAACACTAAAGGATCCCGAATCATACCTTATTCCAGACAGTTGAAGTAGATCCCCATTGAGATTTTTCAATATCGCTTGTATTATCAATTTGCTCTCAACAACAACAAAAAAGACAAGCATGCTATATAATATAGTGTTAGATCTACTCTATAATATATACTCAACAATGTATAAGCAATTAAACACATCCATGGATTCAATATTCATTTAAATGTGCATTATTGGATAGGAAAATATTTTTCTATTAATCAAATCAGAGATCACACAAGTGACAACCTTTGTCGACACATTTGTGAACCGGAGAAACTGAGTCCTCCACCTGGACCTCCACCACCTCAATCCTCCATCTCTTGATAGCAATATCACAAGCAAAGGAAAGCTTGGGAAGAACACAAATTGCTCCAAAGGGACAAAGGGATACAGACTCAAGTATAAGCAAGTTATGGCAACAATGGACTATAGTTTTATTGCTCTTCAATTCCTCTCCTTCAATGTATCCAAGGGGTTCCTTATATAGCACTCCAAAGGGGTAATGGAGGGTCAAATCCGAGCGATCTCAAGGCATATGGAAGGCCAAGAGACAAGTGGTTCTGACATACATCAAGGAAAATTCCAAAAATATTTGGACTTATGCACACATCCCGATGTACACGCGTTTGAGGTCAATATCCGCGTATATACGCGAGAATGGGATTAAAAGTCGCGTACAATAAATAACAGGTGTTTTTAGGGATGAACTGTAGTAAGAATTTCTCCTCACTACAGGGGTAGAAATGGCTCCCTTGTGCCTATAGGGCACAAGGGTAGGTTTCTACCCTTAGAAAACAGTAAAAAACAGAATGTAAAAATGACATAAACAGAGCTGCGAATTGAAACTAAGCTAATCTAAGCAAATGGCTACAATAGTAAACTGAATCTAATAGCTAATGATAGAAGAATAAAGAAGAGGAGATGATGGAGCATTGTTGAACCCCTCTACACACAGTAGGTTAGGGTTCCACCTCCAAAACCTGCAAAATAAACCTAAGCTACCATGGAGAAAACCTGCAAACAAAGTTAATGAAAAAATTGCAAATAGAGATGAGGTTTAGAAAGTAAAAACAAATAAAACAAGCATAAAAAGATATTATACCTCACTTAGGTGGAAATGGGCCACCATGCCCTAGCTCATGGGAGCACCTCTCTCTTGGTTGGGAAGCAATGGCTTGAAGAAATGGAAATGGAGGAGAGGGAGAGTGGGTGGTTTGAGAGCAAAAGGTCTCAAAGCATCCACGGGCAGCATAACAATAGGCAAGTGAGGAGTGTTTTGAGAGTGACCCCCCACCCTCCTTTTATAGTTTTTTCAAGGGATTTTAGGGTTTTAAGCCCTTGGTCAGGACTTTAGCCCCTTTTTTGGGCCTTTAGCCCCTTTCTCCCTAACTTTAGCCCCTTTTATGGTTTTAACCCCTTTTTGAGGGCTTTAGCTCCTAGGGGGCTCTTTTGGGCTCTTTTTTGGGGTTTTTAGCCCTTTTCTTCATCCTTGGGATCTTTTGGAGGTGTGGGGTCAAATGGAAGGTCTTATGGAGTGAAATGAGTGTTGTGAGATGGTGTCCTTGGGTGGTGTAGGCCATTGAGATCTATGTGGGGGATGTTTTGGGTTAACATATTGCCCCTTGATGTGTGAGGGTAGGAGCTTAACATATGGCCGATGGACATCATAGGATTTGCTGTCGAGAGGTGGTGCTTCCGGGGCTAGGGCATTGTGGCTTTTGGTTTTGTATTAATTTGGTTCCCATCAATGGGTGAGATAAAATAAATGTGTGACATGTATATGGATGAGGCGGGCATTCCCATGCTCATGACAATGTCAAAAGAATCATTTGATCTATGCTTTCAAATACAAGAGTTGATAAGATACAACTGATGTTACAATGTTGGTTGCCTCTATGTGAGGCTGAATACAATACTGATCTGGTACATTGGACCCATGGCATTCTCATGGAATGCTATAACTTCATGACTGACGGTCTGCTGGATCTGGAATGGTACATAGCTGTATGGACTCATTGATTGAGAGTCAGAGTCTTCGTGGTACAAGTATGCTGCATCAATCATAAAGGTATACCGAAGCACTACTGGGGCTTCTGATCACTGTTTCCAACGCAACCCGAAAATCACAAGGGATATAACCTGTTTAGGTCCCTCGAGTGGACTCACCAATTTGCTAGAGTCGGGTGACATCCGGGGTCTTCGACCAAGTACTGTGCGGAACAAACCCTATATGAATCTTAACAGTGCGATGATGTATTTGAAGTCGAGCACGTAAGAAACAACCATCCCAGGAGGCAGTAAGGACTCCTCTCAAGTGGTCCAAGGAAATCATCAATGATGTTAATGAAACCAAGGTACAGGGACCTCTGGGTCTATCCTCTGGAATATGTGTGTTGGAGTCGACAGAGGGAGACCTACCCCTAGTCAAGGCAATGATGTTTCCTTCACCAGGAGCGCAAGGGATAACCGAAAGATGTGAAGCAATCTACGGATTAACTCACTGAATTGGGGGGGAGGGGAGGTAAGGGAAAAACTAAACAGGGGTAGGGGGGGAGTGGGAGACTCAAACTTCCTTTGTTTAGAGTATGACGATAGGGTGGGCCAGGCAGCAAATGAAACTTAACTCATGGGAATGGGATCATAACTGTAATACCAGGAATGTCGATGCAGATGGGAAATACTTGGAGGAGGTGGACACTTTTGATACTGATGGGATCTGAGGAATACACATTGCAAAGTACTCTGAACAAAGGTGACCCAATGTGGGAATGCTGCCAAACTATTTTCTATGGGGTGGTGTCTAGGGACACTGTTGTGCTACGATCTCGTGGATTTTTGGTGAGCCTAAGAAGGTAAGTGCTCGATGGTGCTTTCAATTTTAGAGAGCCTGAAAGCACGAAGAAGACTCCAGTGGGGGATCTTTTTTGTTGGTAGTCTCCTGTGCCCCGAAAAAGGATAAAAGTATACATAGGAAAGCTCACCCATCCTGGAGGGGATGAGAGACTTCTTTACCATTGGTAGTCCAATCAGGTCGGAAAAGGTTAAACCTATACTAACTAGATGGTCATTCAAATACTTTTATGAGCATGAACAAAACCACGTTTGCTCGGTGATCTTTTCTTGTTGAAACGGCTGGAAAAGAGCTTAATGACAACCGGTGGTGAGATTTTTTGTAAAGTGCGGCCCCTTTACCCGAGAAAGCACAAAAGTATGCAGAGGGGAATGGTCTTGGCTTGAGTGTGCCAAGGAGGTCCTTTTCATGAGATGGTCTACATGGTCCGCAAAAGGAGGTAAACGAGATGATGTAGACGCCCTTTCCTATACTTTAGAAAGTGGGAAAGGAAACAGCTGCACTCGGTGATTTTTTCATTGTTTTAAGGAGTCAGAAAAGAGCTTAAACAAAACTCAAATGTGGTCAACCGACTGCGGTGGCATGAGCGGTGCCCGATGTTGGGACGGTGGACAGAGCTCCAAAGGTCATCCGTGCAGTATGGACGAAGCAGAAGGCTCTCAAACATACCAATACATGTGTGGGATAGATCGCGGCAAAGGCCTATGAGACGGTGTGGCAAAGGCACGCAAACCGAGGTGGCTCTTAGACAGAGGTCAGGAGAGCGTGTGTGTGTGTGTTGCAATAGACGAACTTGACTACATGTAGTGTGAGTACAAGTCCGAAGGAATTTATATTCCAAATACGTGCAAGAAAAGAAATCGTTTTGTGGACAGTGGTCTAGAGGTCCACGTAAGGTGCGGTAAACAGAAAAGACAATCTATGCGTTAAAAATACAAAATAAAAGCTAAAATTACATTTCTTAACGGGTGGCGGCCCAAGGACACTTCTATGTCAAATACATGGAAGAAAAACAAAGGGTTTTGTGGACGATGGTCCAGATGTCTGCGCAAGGTGCGGTGAAAAAATAAAAAAGACAATTATAAATACCAAAAGTAAAATTATAGTACAATCCTTAACGAGCGGTGGCACGATCGGTCGCATGAGTTGCGACCGAGCAGTATAATATGAGTACCGGTTCATAGACACTTGCATCATCATGTCATGGCTCATGAATTGAGGTGACTTGTGGGAGATGGTCCCGAAATTGACTTATTAAACATGAGACGATGGTCTCATAAGAAAATGGAAATTTGAGCCTGGAGGTGTGAGAGGTGTCTTGAACAAGTTCTGGGTGACTTTGAATGAGCAGCTGATGGTGCTGCACCTAGTGCATTGGTGTACTAAGGATTTTTTGTGTCGCTATGTATATCCTGTTGAGAAAGCATATGTGGCTTCTCATTTTGTATTGGACATGTTTTGGACATGCGACTTATCTATTTATCTATATATATTTTTAACGCACGTGGATGCGCTTTTATGGTTTTATTATGTGAGTCGTTTATGATGCTGTGGAATGCAAATGTCTATGTGATGTATTATTACACTGTGTGTATTTTTAGACATATTTATGCATGATGTTATGGTTGTATGTTTCCTATGTGCGGTTGTGGATGTCGAGCACCCAATATGCAAGTGAATTACAACTAACATACAAAGTGTACAATATTTATTGTCAACCCGGGGAAGTCTTGTATTTCAAGGATAACATGCATAGTATATGCTTAAACATGAAATCACTGTAATTGAACAATACTATCCTCTGTTTGGATATGCTCATCCCAAGAATCTAATTGATCTAGTTACCTTCTAAGGAATGTAATCACAATTACCTTCCGCTATGTCTTGATCTAAGAATGGAAAAATAAAAATCGCATCTAAATTACAATTGCAGATAAAGGGAAATCATGTTCACACCACTTAATGATTAACTCAACTTTATAATCTGATTGTCCTAGGAATCCAAAAACATAAATTGAATATTGATCTAGAAATTCAAAATACAGAGATTGAGTTCAGTTGTTCTAGGAAATTGAAGTACAGGAATGAAATTCTGTAATCATAAAAATAAGAGACAAGCTGCAAATATTCATGGAAACGACAACTAAAAGATCTAAGGATGAACATAGCTGTTACAGTTACCACACAAATTGCATAAGAAATAACTACCTACTCAGTTGACTGTCACACTATGCCACTACATGTATCCAAGGAATGCAATCACGACACACTGTAAATCCACACTTGCTACAACTTCCTATGAAGAAATAAAATTAACATAACATCACACAACAAAATAATTGAAAAGGCCTAATTTAAATTAGTGATCCCTGTGGAAGGCGGGCCCATCCTTCACACAGAGATGCTGGCTGAACACACGTAAAAAACCTTTAAATCAGAAGTAACTCCTTGTATTAAAAGACATAGTAATTACACAATTCCTCCTCACAGCTAATCCAATGAATTGATTATATGTCCAGCAAACCCTGGCTCGAAACAGTTCTCCATATTTATATAATGTAAATCATAACATCCTATCCTATTATGGGGAAACCATGAAGATCCCTGATCTTCAGGCGCCCTAAATGACAACAGCTGTTACAAACGTGGCAGGATGAAAAATAGGAAACATAGGAAAACTGTTAATCGCCCTAGGAGTGACGATATCTTCAGATTATGGCTACACACAAGCAACAATGCACTGTTGACCTCCAAGTCTGACGCATTCTGTTACAGCTACCTTGACATATATTTGTCCAGGATATCGCACTGGAACCTCATTCCTTGGGTAATGATAGGATGGATGGGGATTAGCTTAAGCAATGAATGCCCATCCTTTCCGTAGCTTGTTCATCCCAATCTTCCTGTAGTCCATATATCTCAAAGTACCTTTATAAACCATCATATGTTAGTGCATTGAGAGATACAAAGCCTTAATTATCACAATCATAAGTATTAATAAAATAAAACAATGACCAATCATACCTTGGTGGTTTGAAGAGTAGAGTGGGGGTAAAATTTTTATTTGGCATGCTCAATGGGGTAGGATAGAACAAGAAGAGGTAATTAAGGGTGGTCAAAAGAGGCCATTTCTGGGCCCAACATCTCCCCCCAACTATCCTGTTGCATGTCCTCATGCAACAACCTCCATTACTATGAATCTGAATCTTGCACTGAGCTCTGTTCATGGAGAGAAGAGAAGTTGTAGGGGAACTCAGATGTCCCTTATTTTTCTATGAACCCTCTGTGAGAAATCCAATATCTCCAGCATCGCTGCTCCTCTCTGTGCATCTTCCTCCATTGTAGGTGCAAACGGTTGTGTTGTAAAGGCACGAATTACAATCTTGTGGCCTGCTTCCTTAAAGATTTCTCCACAGGTCAGACAAACCACTCTTTCTTCCTCATTGCCAGGCTCGGTAGGATTTGGTCCCTCCAATTGATCCGCAGCCTCCACCAATGTGTGCAGCTTCCTTTCACCCTATTTTCTACACGCTTCCTTCCAGTTTTCCAATTCCCTTCTGAGTGTTTGGACTTCCTCTTTTAATACCCTATTTTCAAACATAAGTCCTTCAATTTGGGGTTCTTCTTCGACCGACCCTTATGGGGCATCAATTGGCCTGGGTTCAAGAATGGGGAACTCAATTTGTGCTTCTAAGTTTTCCCATATTTTCCTTGCTGCTTTTGCTACTGCAACTAACCTGGTTCTTTTCCTTCTTATTGGTGGAGATATCTTAATTTCATCGTTTGATCTCTTCCTTTTTCTTTGTGGTGCTGGAGTTTCTGGATTCACAGCTGAGGTAGAAGGAATGTTCCCAGCTCCAACATTTTCTTGTTCCTTAGGCTGTTCTTCCTCAATCAAAGTTCCTTCCCACTCGGGTGAGGATTCAATGGTCACCAGCTCAATATTTTCTTTTGTTGCCATGGCTCTGTCATCTTTGGGTTCAATTGTCGCAGCATCTAATGTTGCTCCAATTTCACCCTCTGCTGTCAGAGCTACCCTGTTATTTAGTTCTTCCATGGGGTTTTTATGTACATCTTCTCTCAATTGTTCTGCTTGTGCCCCTGGTTGATCCTCTGATCCAGTCTCATATCCCCCCAACTATATTGGAGGGGCTCCGATCCTCCTGTTGTGCTTCATTTCCCCCCAACTGTGGATGGACCTGCTCTTCTTCTATTGGGATACCGAGAAAAGGAGCGGGTTCCTGAACTTGAGCTGTAAATTGCTCCCAGGTTATATTGTGTTGAGCAAGGGTCCTTAAGATGATTAATTTAATGAGGCCATGGTGGGTCAGTGAGGCGAGTGGATGTTTGGAAACTCGAACAAACCTCGCCATATGATACAAATCATGGAGCAAATAATATGGAATATTTAACAGAACCCTGTGATGGAGATGAGATAGTAAAGGGAATTCAGAATTATAGACGGTTTGGTACCTACCTTCACATGTGATATATTTCTTGAGAAAAACATCGACTTGATTCCATGGCTGTGGCAATGACTGTAATACTATCCCCCTTTTTGTTGTTTGAACCTGCTCCCCCTCTATTAGAAAGTCCTGTACTACTGCAGTAGTGGGGACTCAACGTCCAAACCAATCCCTTCCCACCTGAGGAATACCAGTGACCTCAGCCATAATGGATTCAGAAACTTCAATGCACAATCCCCAAACCTCTGAGTGAGTTTCTATGAGGTTCAGAGCAAACTGTAAAGCTGCTTCATGGTGAAATCCATTCATACATTCGAAAATTCCGTCCAACCTGCAGCTTGAAAGATAGCAAATACTGCAGCATTTCTCCTGAGCTCTCCCATGTTTGAAAGTTCATAACGAGCCGAAATCCCCATGTTTCTGACTTCAAAATTAGTTTGCAGTTCAACAAATTACAGACTCCGACAATGGAGGTTATAGCACAGAGTATGCATGGACTACTGAGAGGAGAATTAGACAAATTTGGAAAGTTTCAGCGCACCGGATTATTTGAAATTTTATTCCGAATTAGGAAAGGTGGCGGTTATTAGGTAGCATAATTAGTCTTTACATCGCATGGGCAGAGAGTTAAGCAATGCAATAATGGGCATAAAAAGGGAGGTACAACTGACATTGTTAAATCATATTGATACTTAATCAAGTGGTTAATCAAAGCCATACCTTCGAAAATGTGCGCTGGATGTCCTTCGGAGAATAATAGAACGTGTGGTCGCAGACATTGTGGAAGCCGAACTTGTGCGCTGTGCAGTCATTAAATATAATCATTATTACGAAGGTACTGGAATAATTATTTCCGCCGGTGAAGCAAAAACCATCATATCAAAATGGTCGAAAATATGAGAAATATCACATTATGAGTCAGATTTTCGGCATGAGGAATCGGAGCCATATCTAGAGGAGTTGATGGCGTGTAAAAAGATCTGCTAATAACACAGGAGTCACAGCCGCAGGTCATAAAGAAATCGAAGCAGAGACGCGGCCTTCAATGCCAAAAAAATCAACTAAATATAGCGAAGTTGTAGCTTCTGGAAAATATGTCGCAGCCGCCAAAAAAGATGTCACAACAGCCGGAAGAGATGTCATGGTTTTCGAAAAAAAGGGAAGAAAAATGTTAAGCGGACGGAAAGTGACTGCGCTGGAGCGACGAGAAATGGGTTTTATGGTCAAAAGTGAAACGGGGTCACAGCATGTGGGAATGGAAGAAGGCAGAGTTTCATGATGCGGCGGCTACCGGAAATGGTGTTGTAGCCATTGAAAAATGGTGTCACAGTTGCCGGAAAAGGTGTTGCAGCTGCCGAAAAATGGGTGTCGCAGCTGCCGAAAAATGGGTTGCAGCTGCCGGAAAATGGGTGTTGTAGTGGCCAGGAAGTGGGTGTCGCAGCTGCCGGAAAATGGGTGTCGCAGCTGCCGAAAAATGGGTGTTGTAGCGGCCAGGAAATGGGTGTCGTAGCTGCTAGAAAAGGTGTCACAGCTGTGACAAATTTATTTAAGGGAAAAGAAAGAAAAAAATTCGTGGTGCGAGAAGGCACAGAAAATGACTTCTGGTCGACAGGCCCGATCTGACCCTCATCCTTGGGCGCTTTCTTGCAAATTTTGGAAAAACAACAGAAAAAAAAAAAAAGATCAAGTGCAAAAAGAAAGATAACATAACGAGAAAAAAAACCAGCAATTATTTATGTACAATGATTCATGCGCGATTTATAGTGATTAATTAAAGATTGACAGAGGCAGAAAGAAATCCCTGCCCTTGTGCTAGCTAGTAATCTGGATCAGTGGCAATTTGTGAGATAAATGCATCCTTTGAAATTGGTTTACGGTACAGTCTCAGCCTGTGACTATTAGCAAATAATGGTACATGGTTTTCATCAATAGTTACCAGGCGGACTGTGCCGTTATCAAATACCCTATCTACTAGGTATGGGTCCAGCCATCTTGTGCATAATTTTCCCTTGAAATCTCTTTTGAATCTAGAATCGTATAATAGTGCCCAGTCTCCCTCACAGAAGACCTTCTTTTTAATGAATCAGTCATGCCAATTGGATCTCTGTTGTTGAATTAATACTGTCTGGTCCACTGCAGCTAACCGATTCTCGTCCAGTTCATTCAATTGATTCAATATTATTTTCTGGGCTTCAGTTACATCCAGGTTTACTTCGGTGGCCGCCTTCAGGGTCTTGATTTCAAATTCAATTAGGAAGATGGCACTTTTTCCATACACTAAATTGTAAGGAGAAAAACCTGTGGTGTTACGCCAAGTGGTGCGATATGCCCATAGTGCTTCCGGAAGCCTGTCAGCCCAATCTCTACGATGGCTCTTAACTGGCTTGGTAAGGATGGTTTCAATAAATTTATTAGTGCTTTTCACATGGCCATTGGCTTGGGGATGGTAAGGTGAAGCTACCCTATGCTGAACATGATACTTCCGTAGCAGAGCTTCAAATTGATGCGACATAAACTACGATCCCCCATCAGTAACTACTCCCTTAGGTACCCCAAAATGGGTAAAAATTTCACTGTATAGAAAGTCGATCATAGCCTAGTCATTAGCCTTCGTCAGAGCTACAACTTCTACCCATTTGGTCATATAATCGGTACATACCAAGATGTAAGCTTTCTGTTTCGAATGAGGGCTGATAGGGTCAACGAAATCCAAATCCCATCTATCAAATGGTTCAATTACTGATTGAGGTTGCAGAGGCATTTGATTTAATCTGTTGGGCTGACCCATCCTTTGGCAGCTATCACGGGACTGAACATATCTTTTTGCATCCCTGAAAAGAGTTGGCCAATAGTAGCCCATCCTTAGCGCTTTGTGTCCTATCCTTCTGTCTGCAAAGTGTCCCCCACAAGGTTCATCATGGCAGGCCTTCAGTATATGAAATATTTCATCTTCCCTTACACATCTTCTGATTTCAAGATCAGGACCTGTGTAAAAGAGATGACCGTTTACCCAACAATACCTGGCACTTTGCTGGATGATTTTTCTCTTTTCTCTTTTATACATATGTGCCAGAAGCTTTCCTGCAACCAATTAATTAATGACATCTGCATACCAAGGGGAATGAGCTGAAACTGTGAATAAATGTTCATTTAGAAAAGAGTCCTCAACAGGCAAATTATCATCACTGTTAGTGAAACGAGATAAAAAATCAGCAACAACATTTTCTTTTCCAGGTTTATCTATGATGGTAATATCAAATTCCTGTAATAATAAGAGCCATCTAGTCACTCTGGCATTAGTGACGGGTTTTTTCATTAGATATTTAATGGCAGAGTGGTCAGTGTGGACAAATGTAGGATACCCAGTAATGTAGTGTCGAAATTTGTTAATGGAGTATACAATAGCTAAGAATTCCTTCTCAGTGACAGTATAATTAAGTTTAGCAGGGGCTAAGTTTCTACTAATATAATAAATTGCATAAGGTACTTGACCATCCTTTTGTCCTAAAAATGCTCCAATAGCGATATCAGAAGCATCTGAAGAAATGTGAAAGGGTAGGGTCCAATTGGGCCCTCTTAAGATAGGAGTTGTGGACAGCTTCTCCTTAAGCTTAACAAACGCCGTCTGGCATGCTTCACTCCAAACAAACTGCACATCCTTCATTAACAATGAAAACAAAGGAGAAGCAAGTTTGGAAAAATTTTCTATAAATCTTCGGTAGTATCCAGCATGTCCCAGAAAACTTCACACCTCTTTTTGAGTTGCAGGGGTAGGTATATTTTTTATCACCTCGATTTTTGAGGGGTCCACCTGAATGCCATCAACAAAGATGAAGTTCCCCAATACTACTCCTTCACTCATCATCATATTGCACTTTTCAGTGCTTAAAGAGAGCTGGGTCTGTTCACAGCGAGTTAAAACTTCTTTCAAATTTTCCAATGCTTCTTCAAAATCCTTGCCATAAGGAGTGAAATCATCCATAAAAATTTCCATACTGTCATTAACTAATTTAGAAAATATGTTGATTACAGCTCTTTGAAATGTTGCTGGTGCATTACATAAACCAAAGGGAAGCACTCTGTAAGCAAACGTTCCCCACGGACAAGTGAAGGTAGTTTTATCTTGGTCTTCAAGAGCAATCTGAATCTGATTGTACCCGCTAAACCCATCCAGGAAGGAGAAGAACTTCTTCCCTGATAGGGTGTCGAGTACTTGATCAATAAAGGGAAAGGGAAAGTGGTTTTTTTGTGTGGCTTTGTTCAGCTCCCTATAGTCGACACAGACTCTCCATTTACCATTTTTCTTAGGTACAATTATGAGCGGGGAGACCCACTCGTTGTCTGAAATAGGATATATAAATCTTGCTTCCAAGAGTTTCTGAATTTCTTCCTTCACTATGTCCATAAGATTGGGGTTCATTCGTCGTTGAGGCTGACACACAGGCCAGGAGTCACTTTTAATATAAATATGATGGGTGCACAGGTTAGAGGGAATACCCCTCATGTCTGTATACTCCCAAGCGAATTTCCCCTTGTGTTCTTTCAAGAGACTGATCAGGCGCTTTTGTTCATCTAAGGAGAGGCTGGGGTTAATATTCAAGGTTTTTCCAGACTCTACCTCAATGGGAATACTTTTTGAATTTTTCAATACTGGGATTATGTGTGTGTCACCGACTAGTGCTTCTTCTGTGAGATTTTCTTGTTCTTCCTTACCTAGAGTAATGTTCAGGATTTGATAAACTTCTTTATTGATTGAGGTGGGTTCACTGATGAAGTTATTAATGGAATCATCTTCAGTTTCATCTTTAAAAGTTAAGGCTTTCCCTATAGTTAATCATGGCTGAATGCCCTCCTCTTCCTCTGGCTCCATCCAAAAATAAGTTTCAGCTTCTAGACTCGGCCGAGCTAGAGGATAGAGAGTGAGGTTCTTAGTCTCGGTGCCATCAGATATGGTCATAGACCCAGATCGACAGCTGATGCAAGCATCAGCCATGGCCAACCAAGGCCTTCCTAGGATCAATGGGTGCCCTCCCAGTTGCGAAATAGGTTGTAAAACCAAGAAGTCAGTAGGATACTCCCATGAGTCAACTGAGATGACTAGATCATCCAAAATTTCTTCAGGTTTAATGGTGGATCTATCTTCCAGTTCTAAAACAGTGGGGGTCGGCCTAAGATTAGTGAGCCCAGGTTTTCTTACAGTCTCAATTGTCATGACATTAATCGCTGCTCCTAAATCTACCAGTACGTTGGGTATCTGTATATGCCCAATCTGCACAGTGACAATGGGATTCCCAGGGTCGTCATATTTAGCCAATAGGGTTTTTCCTGTTATTAATGCAGATAATATCCCTATGACATGGACAGTGGGAGGATCTCTGGGGTTCCTCCCTGGTTTCTTTGTGCATAGGTCCCGAACAGTTCTAGCATAGATAGGTACGTCTTGAAGAGCTTGAAGGAGGGGGATTTTAACATAAAGATTATTTAACTCTCCTAAGAGGTTAAACTGAGGTTGTACCCCTGTCCTTGGTAGCATTAATCTCTCGGGATACGGTGGTTTCCTAATCAGCTGGGTAGGCTGCGTATCACTGGATTCATCATTTTGTGTTTCAGCCATCCCATTTGTGGGATGTTTAGTATCTTCAATAATGGGGGTTGTATCGGATAGATATTGTGGATTCACCCCTTCTTCATGTACAGAGGCTGGAACATCTTCTATGATCACAGGCTCTACTATTTTCCCTGACCATAAATGAATATCGTTGCAAGGCATAGGAGAAAGGGAGTAGGCACGCATGTTGACAATCTCAAATTGATGGACTATTTTATTGTTTGGGTTAGGATTAGGTTGAGCAGGCAGCTGAGGTCGTATTGGTACATTAGGGGCAGAATTGTTCTGCAACTGCAGCTGTGACTGATGATGAGGGTATTGAGGATATTGAGGAGGATATGGTGGCTATTGATGTGGAGGTTGTTGAGGAAACTGGTTCCCTGGATGGAAATTCCTCCATCCAGGAGACCAAGAAGTAGGTTGGTGTGGTGGCTGTGTCCAGGGATTCCATGAGTTATAATTTTGTATTGAAGTTTGAGAAGGGTTCCACTGAGAATAAGTTGAAGCGAATTGTGTATTCGCATTTTTCATATTATTCCAATTGCTCATATTATTGAAAAATGGAAATGAGTCCGGGGTCATACTTTGGTTTCGAGGCTGCCAAGGTTTCTTTTATGCAATGAAGTAGGCCGCTTCCACCTCTGGAGTTGATGCCTGCAGAATAGCCTTCACTTGGGGAAGTGAGGGGCATTCTTTTGTGTCATGGTTCAGCTCACATAGCTGACACACCTTACCTTGTCAAGCGGGCACTCCCTCAGAGGGTGGTTCTTTCTACATCGAGGGCAGAACACACCTAGTGTGAGGTCCTCTACTGCCTATTTTTGCTCTTCCCTTAGGACATCGATTTCCGAGGAGATAGAGCTCATCATTTTTGTTTTAAAATTTTCAAGGAGGTTTCCTATCTCTGTACGGGTATCTCCTCCATTAGATGACTTCTGAGTTCTATCGAAGACATCGCGTTCTAGCTTATCCCGTTTGTCCCGCCTGTTATTCCTCGAAGATCCCCTGGAGTACCTTTTGCATAATTCCACAATCTTTTCAAAAGATTCCTTGGAGATATCCCCCTTTCCTAACAGGTTTAACATTTCTAGGAAATCATCCCTAAACCCACGAAGCAGGATTATCTTGAGTACATCTAACCTCATGTTCGTTTGTCCAGCTCTTTGCACATTGTATAAGAGCCTTTCTACAAAATATTCCAGATTCTCATCTTCCTTCTGCACCATTTTGAACAATTCTTCTCTTTTGTCCTTGGTTTTGCAATATTCCTGATATTTCTCCAGGAACACATGTTTCATCCTGTCCCAATTAGTGACAGTTCCACCTCCTAGGCTCATGAACCAGCGTAATGCATTGTCCTTCATAGTGGAAAGGAAGAGCTTCAGCTTTTGTGCATCGGTGATGTAGTCGTAGCTGCGACAGAGGATATCAAACTCGAAAATAAATTCGTCTAGGTCCTCTACCGCTTTTTCATGGAAGCGAGGCAACACCGATGGTGATATATTTTTCATAGGGGCTATCCCTTCTGGCTGCTGAATTGGGAATTGAAGTGTAGCCACCGTTCCTTCAGGTAGGGAATGATTTTCATGATGATGGTTTTCCCCCATTGCCTCTTCCTCGTCAGATTCGTGTCTGTTACTCATTCCTTCTTATGTTTTCTCTTCTTCGTTTCTCTCTTTGTTCGTTCCTTCGTTCCTCTCCTCGTTCTTTTCTTCGTTTTTTTCTTCGTTCTTCTCCTCGTTCTTTTCTTTGTTCTTCCACTGATCAGCAATCTTCTGGTGGAACTGTGTCCACTCTTCTTCAGTTACAACCTTCCCATAAATGTGGTAGATCAGGATTCTACCAGCAGGTCCGGTTCTACCAGCTTTGTCCTCTCCTGTAGGGATATTTGAGGAAGTCGCGGCTGCTCGTGTGTCATCCACTGTGGACCCTGACGCTGGCACCCCAGGATCGGCAGGGTTCTTTTGATAGGCATTTCTTGATGGCAAGCCCTAGTGGATAAATTAGTTTTGTCAACAAGATCATCAATGAATGTCCTTCTGCCCAATTGTGGACCTCGACCGCGACCTAGACCACCTGCACTGTTAGTATTTTATGGGGTTTTGGGAGTCAAAAGATGATCACGCTTTACCCTTCTTGTATTCATCTAACCCAAATCATTACAATGAAAAATGGAAAAGACTGAATAGAAACAATTACAGGATGCAACTAATGATGGTGTTTAATCTTTATCCTTCCCCAGCAACGGCGCCAAAATGTCGGGCACCCAATATGCAAGTGAATTACAACTAACATACAGAGTGTACAATATTTATTGTCAACTCGGGGAAGTCTTGTATTTCAAGGCTAACATGCACAGTATATGCTTAAACACGAAATCACTGTAATTGAACAATACTATCCTCTGTTCGGCTATGCTCATCCCAAGAATCTAATTAAACTAGTTACCTTCTAAGGAATGCAATCACAATTACCTTCCGCTATGTCTTGATCTAAGAATGGAAAAATAAAAATCACATCTAAATTACAATTGCAGATAAAGGGAAATCTTGTTCACACCACTTAATGATTAACTCAACTATCTAATTTGATTGTCCTAGGAATCCAAAAACATAAATTGAATATTGATCTAGGAATTCAAAATACAAAGATTGAGTTCAGCTGTTCTAGGAAATTGAAGTACAGGAATGAAATTATGTAATCATAAAAATAAGAGACAACCTACAAAGATTCATGGAAATGACAACTAAAATATCTAAGGATAAATAGAGCTGTTACAGTTACCACATGAATTGCATAAGAAATAATTACCTGCTCAGTCGACTATCACACTATGCCACTACATGTATCCAAGGAATGCAATCACGACACACTGTAAATCCACACTTGCTACAACTTCCTATGAAGAAATAAAATTAACATAACATCACACAACAAAATAATTGAAATGGTCTAATTTAACTCAGCGATCCCTGTGGAAGGCGGGCCCAGCCTTCACACAAAGATGCTGACTGAACACATGTAAAAAACCTTTAGATCAGAAGTAACTCCTTGTATTAAAAGACAGAGTGATTACACAATTCCTCCTCATAGCTAATACAATGGATTGATTATAAGTTCAGCAACCCCTGGCTCAAAATGGTTCTCCATATTTATACAATGTAAATCATAACATCCTATCCTATTATGGGGCAGCCATGAACATCCCTGATCTTCAGGCACCCTAAATGAAAACAGCTGTTACAAACATGGCAGGATGAAAAATAGGAAACATAGGAAAATTGTTAATCGCCCCAGGAGTGACGATATCTTTAGATTACGGCTACACACAAGCAGCAACGCACTGTTGACCTCCAAGTCTGATGCATTCTGTTACAACTACCTTGACATAGCTTTGTCTGGGATATTGCACTGGAACCGCATTCCTTGGGTAATGATAGGATGGATGGGGATCAGCTTGAGCGATGAATGCCCATCCTTTTTGTAGCTTGTTCAACCCAATCTTCCTGTAGTCCATATATCTCAAAATACCTTTATAAACCATCATATGTTAGCGCATTGAGAGATAGGAAGCCTTAATTATCACAATCATAAGTATTAATAAAATAAAACAATGACCAATCATACCTTGGTGGTTTGAAGAGTAGAGTGGGGGTAAAACGTTTATTTGGCATGCTCAATGGGGTAGGATAGAACAAGAAGAGGTAATTAAGGGTGGTCAAAAGAGGCCATTTCTGGGCCCAACAGTGGATGTGCCAATTTAGAGTATCGTTAGCCATTTGATCTATGACACTATTGAGGTTTCTGGGAACATGTGTGAATGTGATGGATTCAAATGTTCTAACCATCTGTTTAGTGCGCAGGTGCTTTCTAAAGAGGCAGGGATCTCGTACTCGATAGTGGTTGTTCAACTGAGAAACAAGCAGCTGGGAGTCTAAGAAGACATCGAGATGATGAATTCCTAATTGTAGAGCGGCGACCAAGAGGCCATTGACACCATCATACTCTGCCTAGTTGTTGGTCGCGGTGCCCACGCATATTCCGTCGATGTGGATCAACTCGTGTGATGGGGAGTAGATTACCCATGCAGCTGAGGCGAGGTTCAGGTACCATCTACTTGCTCCATCTGCGAATCCCGTATACCGATCTGAGGTGTGCTCCATCTGAAGCAATGAGAGGAAATGATACATAAGACTCAATCAGGAAAAATGTGTAAAACAAAAAATGGAAAGACTATAATACAATTTAGAACGCTGTCACTCAAAGGGGTGATGTTAGGGGGAAAGTTGTTTGGAATTTCCCAGGATCAGTAGTCATTCCTTTTTGTGACACAATGAATCCTTGGAGATGGCCCGTGGGGACACAGAAAACACACTTGGATGGGTTCAAGCGAATTTTGCATTGGCGACATCACATGAGGACTTGTTGCAAGTCATCTATGTGTTGTGTGTGGTTTTGCAACCACGCGATGAGGTTGTCAACACAAACCAACATGATGTGCACGAGATCGCGAAAGCAGTGCGTCATGTCACGCTGGAAGGTGGCTCCAGCATTTTTGAGGCCAAAGGGCATAACTCGGTAGGTGAATGTGCCCCATGGGGTTGTGAATGCCATCTTGTAACGGTATTCTTTCCGGATTTGGATTTGGTTTTAGCCAAAAAATCCATCCATGAAGGAGAAGGCCTCATGTCCGGTGCATGCATCATTGATCTGGTCGATGAACGAGGTGGGGAAGTTGTCTTTGGGACATGCCCCGTTGAGATCACGGAAGTCTATGCATACACAAATGGTACCCTATTTTTTATTCACGGGAATAGGATTAGAAACCCAAGTTGTGTATGCAATGGGATAAATGAAGCCGACTGTGCGCAGCTTCTCTATCTCGGCTTTCACCGCAGCCACTTTGGATGGATGGATGGGTCATTTCTTCTGATGGATGGGTGCCACATCAGGCCATGTGTCGATGTGGTGTTCCACGATGGTTGAATCTAAGCTAGCCATTTCAGTGTATGACCAAGTGAATAGGTCATGAAATTCTTGGAAGAGAGAAGTGTAGGCATCGACCTCTTCTAATGAGCAAGATGCCCCCAGCATGATTTCTTCAACGATCTCAGAGTTGGTTGAGATGTCGATTTTAATTGTTGGAAAAATGTTCGCCATGTTCCCTTCCTCGAAGGCATCTGGTGCTGGGATTGGGTTCTTGAACCAGCCAACCTTCCCTTGGATGAAATCTTTGGTCTCCATGGAAAGCTGGTCAGACTGCGACACAAACTCTTCCGGGAGGAAGAACGAGCGATGGTGCATGTCGTCCCATGGGTATTTTGAGGCGGTCAGAGCTTCAAGTATCTCCTCATCGTTGTTGAAACAACGAAGAGACAGGTCTGATGGACCATCATTGGAGATGGGAATGAGTTGGTCGGGGGAACTGGACATCATGTAAATGGACATGGTGTCTGACGAAGGAGGTGGTGGGTGAACTTCTTCAATCAAGGTAATCTCAGACTCAAGGGAATGGTGATGGAGGTCAGCAAGAGCCATTCGAAATTTGGGTAAGTCTTGGCAATGGTGGGATTAATGTCCATACAACCCGCAAAGGGCGTAAGCATGGTTTGTCCTTAATGCCTTGTTCTTTACTACTAGCGCGGTTGGGAGTTCAACCACGAGGATGTTTTCATTCGTATCCATGGCGTCCAGATGCGCACAGATTACTGGGATTTCAGGGCAATTCTGAGTTGGATGGCCCTGTGGTTCACAGACGACACAAGGTGGGACTTGTCGTGGTTCTGTCGTGGCTTTGGTGTTCTTTCCCCTGGCCCTTTTGGGTTGGGGTGGTGCAGGTGCGAGTGTGGCAGTTGGCTTATGCGGGCCGGGTGGGGGTAAGACTCAACCACAATAGGTTAGACTGGAGTTAACACAACCTGGGGCATTCTTGGCTGAGCTGGTGGATCTAGATACCACACCGGGATCCCCAACGTAAAGTTGGGTAGGCTTAAGGTGGCCATGACCGGCTTGCTCATGACACCAAGTGGGGGAAAGAGGAAGGGAATTGTATGGACTGGAGATGAGCCCACATAACTCCTAGCTGGTTGCATGTGGGGGTGAGGTTGTGGTTGCGGCTGCGCGTAGTGCTACGACTGCGGATGATTTTGCGGTTGCTGTTGGCATTGCGGCTGCGGATGTTGTTGTGGTTGTGGTTGGGGCTGCAGTTGTGGTTTCTATTTGGGTGCAGCGATGTTTGATGAGACCATGCACAAGTCCATAGTTTTCTTTTGGTGGTGGTGACACCAACGGGAAAGGAGTCGTCATGGTGGGATCGGTAAACAACCCAGGGCCCACATTCAACGATGGGGAAGCTGGTGTGTTTTCAACCACAGTGTTGGTTGCAGGGATGCCATTAGCATGTGCGGTCGCCCCTTGCGGCTCGGTGGTCGTGATGGTAGGGATAACGTTGGTAGGCACTGTTAACCCTTGCAGATCATGCTAGGTGAGCTGGTCAACCATCACAATCTTCCCTTAGTGGGGGAACATCATGAGGCGGAAGACAGTTGACGCGATGGCTCACATGGTGTACATGTAACTCCTCCCAAGGAGGAGGTTGTAATCCAATTGAGCGTTAACGACCTCGATGTCAATCATGACTGTCTTCCCAGCTAATGTGATGGGGACATGGGGGAGGATTCCTTGGCCTTTGGTGGGATGTCCATCATAAGCCCGCAGAGTCATGGAGGACAGTTGCAGAATTGGTGATCCAAGCTTCTTCTAAACCAAGGTAGACATGACGCACGTGGATGCCCCCTCATCCACCATGCATCAGTGCACAACCAAGTTCCAAATGGATACCGGGATTTGGAAGGCGATAGTGGAGGGCATGTGCGGCTCTCCATTCTATGTGTCAAATGTGATTAGCTTGGAATCATAGGGGTCTACTTCCCCTAGAGTGGCTAGTAAGGCTTTTCACTGCGTTGGGCACGTTTTAAGTACCTCAAGAACAGACATGGCGGTTGGCGTTTTGGCCAAAAATCATCCACGATGCTATAGCTGACTACAGCTCTAGCTGTGGCGTTATTTGCAATTCTACGTATGGGGGGGCACGGGAATGGGGGTAACTGGAGAGGTAGGTTGGTTGTCTTAGACGTGGATGCTGCTGATGAGTCAGCAGGTTCGGTGGTGGTACCGTACTGATTTCGTCTAGTCTGTAAGTTGACCTCTTCAGTGGTCATGGTCATCAGGTGGTGAACACCTATTTTGACTGTGGGCGGTGCCCCCAGAGCATTGGGATTATCCTGGGGAGGGGGAGCGGTTGCCACCAATCCTTGGACTGGTAGGGGGTTTTGAAGCACCATGGGAGGGGATCCTTGTGGTGCCTGGGTGGGGGCTTTGGCGGCCTGTTGGGCCTCGTTTTGAATGGCCTGCTTAGCGTGAGCCATGAGGGGACACTCAAATGTGTAATTCCCATAAACATCACAGAGTGTACAAGGTTGGTTTGTGCGCAACGGAGCATTGCGTCTTGGTGCATTCTGCCATGGGGGGTTTTGGGCTGGCCAGTTAGCCACGATATTATTGGGAGGGTTCGATTGCTGATTGCATCCCTATGGTTGGTTATTGCCTTGCTTGTGGGGCCGGTTTTTTCTAGCCTACCCTTGTTAATTGTTGGGGGAAGGCTAGTTGGGACGGCTTTGTTGTGCGAACACTTGTCCCAACAAAGCGGGTGGAGCGGGTGGAGCTGGGGCGGGGGCTTGAAATTGTTGTACTGGTGGCGCATAGTATATTTGTGGGGGTGGTGGTGCCATGAATGCGGGCATTTGCCTCACATACTGTTTTGTTGGCAAGCCATTGCATGAGCCTACTGCGGCGGCGTAGGTTGTACATAAGAGGTTGTTGCTCCGGACTGAGACATCATTCTAGCATAGTCGGGAGCTTGGTTTTGGTAAGCAACATTAGCAGTGTTGCTTGGTTGTGGTGTAACGACAGGTGGTTTCGGTTGAGGTTGTGGTTGTTGGGAGACTAACCCTATGATGTCGTCCGCTGCATGGGATGCCCCCGATGCATCGCGGTAGGAGGTACTTGGACGAGGAGCGTTTGGAATGACAGTGTACAAGTATCCCAACTGGGCATAGATGAGATCAAATTGTTGGGCCTTCAATATGGCCTCTTCTTCATATTGGGGACGTTCAGATGCGACGTCCTTTGCGATGGGCGGGAGAAAATTCTTGAGGAACCAATCCAAGAAGATCCTATCGTCAAGTTGGATCTTACACAAGCTACGGCGCCGCCGCCACTCGTGGATATGATCAGTGATGTGGGTGGCAGTGTTTTGGTGATTGGATAGCAGGATCTCCACTCCCTCGTCATATCTGACAGGGAGTTGGAAATACTATAGGAACATGAAGGCTAGGGAGTTGAAGTCAGGGTACTTGGCTTGTGGCAGCTCAATGTAGCATTTGGTCGCGGCACCCGTAAGGGTGCATTGGAACAACCTCAGCATGATGGAGTCTTCTACAATGCTATTGGATGAGCACCATAGATGGAATGTCATTATATGATTTTGGGGACATTCCTCGGCTTTGCCCTCAAACTTTGGGATGTTTGATGGAAGCTTCATTGGAACAGGTGGCTAGAAAGCTTGGTGGCAGATGGGATCATTTGTTAATGTAGCCAAGTCAAGCAAGTTCAGATGAGCCATGAAGAGCAGATTTGACCCCAAGTTGATGTGGGATGGGGCCACAATGGGGGTGGGGTTTGCAGGTGCATAATGCATCTGCATGGCTGGGGGTGCTTGTGGTGGCACCATGGCGGATAGGCCAATTCCCCCAAGTGTTGTGCATGGGATGGTGTGGGTAGCAGGGGCATTGCCCCCATGCATGGTGGTAGGGGAAATATGGGTGGTTTGTGCACTGCCCCCCTTGTGTGTACGGGGGACAATGTATGTGGAGGGGCCACTGCCCCCATGTGTTCCCACTGGGCCAGCTTGGTTGGTCACTAATGGTGGTGGCAATTGGCTAATGACAGTCTGCATGACTATGCTTGGACCACTTGCCACGTTGTGGGTGACAGGTTGTGATGTGGACATGGGTCCACTTGCTAAGATTAGGCCGAAAAATGGATCCGAGTTTGCAGTAGCCATGGGGCTAGATGGTGCGGTGTGGAGGTCTGGTTCAGACTGATATGGGTCTGAATCAGAATCAGAGGTTGTGTGTCCCTCTGACGGTGTGGGAGATCACTGAGAACGGTTACAACGGTGCCGACTGAGTGTTCCAAATGGTGGTGGTTCACCTCTTAGGTGTGAGGAAGATCGTGGAGGATCAATTGTGTTCGATTTGGTGTATGAAACTGGTGGGTATGAGATTTGGACCCCGATTTCAATGGCTTCCTATTGGCATAAGGTGGTCTCTCGGCCACCAAGACTACCAGAAGACAGTGCTTGGCTTGTTCCTCATGGGTGATTCTACTCAATCGAAAGGGGTTGTTGCCCGTTTCGCTTGGCAATTCCTCTCAGTGGCCAACTACTTTGGGGATCCTGTGGTACTCCTCATAATGAGTTTCTAGGCAAAGCCCAAGTACTTCCCACAATTGAAGTAGTCAGGGACTTATGTCCTCAAAGACTGCAGAATTGATTGAACTTAGTGTAAATTTGGTAAATTTTAAGGCTTACTCAGCGTCATGAACTGAGTTGGGTTAATTATTTGGTATGGTGTGTTGGTTTTCCTGTTTGTTCTGGTATTTGGTTTGCAATATGGTTTATGAATTCATGGTAGAGCTCATATCATGGTTTTGTATGCAAACATAAAAAGAAATTTGTAAGTAAATATGGTGATTAACCCTGAATTGTTGGCCTAACTAAGTGTCTTCTTCTCAATGGTATTCTTCTTCAACCAAGAGAAGGTGTTGGGCTCTCAACACAATGGGACTAAACCCATCCATATATCCTCAGGTCACCTCCCAAGTGCTAGGTTGGTCAACAGGGAGGATGCTTAGCGCCGTGAGAAGCCCTCCTTCTCTACCCCCTCTACCTTCCAGGTCACCTAGTTTTAGTGGTTTAGGAAAAATACCATGGAGTGCCTAGATCTATACGAGCTTTCCCTTTGTCGTATCCCAAAATACCCCAGAGGGTGATGACTAGGTAGAGGAGGAAGGGGGCAGCAAGATGGTTAATTTTAAGTTACTTTTAGTTAGGGTAGTTCATTTTATTAAACCTTAATGATTGATTTAGCATATACACTTTGTTCATGGATTTATTTGTAGAAAATGAAAAGTGGAATTAAAAGAAACCTGCAATGGTGGACAGAGGCGGCAGGGCCACACTGATAGTCCTCTGAAACTGAAAATTGCTGCTAATTAAACTCAAAAACAACTTCTGTGTGATAGGCTGCACATTTTTGACCAAATCCTGCGAGGGGGTCACACAAAATGCCAAAACAACTGCAACTTGAGCTCCTAAGTTGAAGTCATGCCTGTCTGAGGATTAAGTGTGCCCTAGGCACGCCTGTCTGGGGATTAAGTGTGCCTTGTCTCACCTTTGCCCCCGATAAGAGCGACCTGCTCCGGAAAGGGGTGTTTTGGTGATGCAAGGTCATATCTGGTCAACAGTAAGTGGTGCTGGCGTCAGTTTGACTCAGCTTGGCCTAGCATAGGATTTGGCATTGATAGAAACAGGAAATAAAGTAGATTTAAACAGATCTGAACTAAGATTTTTGAAAACTAGGGTAAAAACTGAAAAACTTGGAAACTTGAAATTTTTTGCCCAGGGATCCTGTGGGATCGACCCAAGGGAGTCGCCAAAGCTGTAGTGAGAATTTCTCCTCACTACAGGGGAAAAAATGGATCCCTTGTGCCTATAGGGCACAAGGGTAGGTTTCTACCCTTAGAAAACAGTAAAAAATGGAATGTAAAAATGACATAAACAGAGCTGCGAATTGAAACTAAGCTAATCTAAGCAAATGGCTACAATAGTAAACTGAATCTAATAGCTAATGACAGAAAAATAAATAAGAGGAGATGATGGAGCATTGTTGAACCCCTCTACACACAATAGGTTACGGTTCTGCCTTCAAAACCTACAAAAAAAACCTAAGCTACCATAGAGAAAACCTGCAAACAAAGTTAATGAAAAACCTGCAAATAGAGATGAGGGTTAGAAAGTAAAAACAAATAAAACAAGCATAAAAAGAGATTATACCTCACTTAGGTGGAAATGGGCCACCATGCCCTAGCTCATGGGAGCACCTCTCTCTTGGTTGGGAAGCAATGGCTTGAAGAAATGGAAATGGAGGAGAGGGAGAGTGGGTGGTTTGAGAGCAAGAGGTCTCAAAGCATCCACGGGCAGCATAACAATGGGCAAGTGAGGAGGGTTTTGAGAGTGACCCCCCACCCTCTTTTTATAGTTTTTCCAAGGGATTTTAGGGTTTTAAGCCCTTGGTTAGGGCTTTAGCCCCTTTTTTGGGCCTTTAGCCCCTTCCGCCCTAACTTTAGCCCCTTTTAGGGTTTTAGCCCCTTTTTGAGGGCTTTAGCTCCTAGGGGGCTATTTTGGGCTCTTTTTGGGGGTTTTTAGCCCTTTTCTTCATCCTTGGGCTCCTTTGGAGGTGTGGGGGTCAAATGGAAGGTCTTATGGAGTGAAATGAGTGTTGTGAGATGGTGTCCTTGGGTGGTGTAGGCCATTAAGAGCTATGTGGAAGATTTTTTGGGTTAACATGAACTTGGAAGCATCAAAGTATAATATTGGTCCATGGGGTCCAAAGAGTCTACAGAGGGACAAGGAAGGCCATAAATGTGTGATCAACCATGTGTGGTAAAATCAACTGTAACAAATGCCCCCTAATGTGTGAGGTCAGAGAGGTAACATGATGGCTGAAATACATTATAAATCCATCCCAAAAGTGGAGTGATGAAGAACAAGGTGGAAGAACCAGCCATCCATTAGTATAGTACAATAATCAATCTCTGCAAATGACTGCAAATACATATAGCAGTCCCAGATACATAAGAGTACAATGGCCATGAATAGGCATGATATACAAAATGTGACATGTGTGGCCATCGCCACGTACAATATATAATAGATCAGAATCTCCATGATGAAGATATACAAAGGATCAAGATATCCATATAAATTGAAGATATACAATGGATCAAGATCTCCATAATGGCTGAATATATATGACATACACTGGAATCAAGTCACGAGAGCTGAAATCTCATGAACACTGGCACGATCAAGGAGGTAGCATATGTGGAATGTCACCAATTTGGAAAGTCTTCTACACAAACTGCTACGAGTACATGTCCTACTATGTGAATAGAGGTGTCGAGGTCAAACATAGTAGTCCATTGTCTGATTACCGGTCACTGATGTATACCATTAACAGATGCGAGATCACCCACTAATAATGAAAATGGGAATCAAGGTACTAGAGTGCAATCTAACAAATGTGAATAGATGTGTTGAGGTCAAACACTTGAAAAAATCCATCGATCAGGGGACATTGATGTATTCCCAAAACTGTCGATGGCGAGAGAACCTACCACTGATGACTGTAAGTCTCAAGGCACTCAAATAACTCTAGAATCCTATACCAGAATAAATGATCTGAAGTCAATGGGATGGAATCTGCTGGAAGGAGGGCATTAAGGCATCCCCCTTCAACCAACACGAGGTACTCAGCAACGTTGTATAATGTGAAAGGACTCGAACAAGATGTGCACGAACCAGTAATAGTACCGGGAATGGCCGACATGCAAAGTCAAGACAACTGAGGAATGTCTGACTCTAGCTTCAACTTCCTTCGAACAAGAGAATAAAGGAAAATGGTGACTGAATGTAGGCAGCATAGAATCGATATGCAAAAGTGGGACATCTCTGCGACACAAGAGGCATCAACAGAGGCTCCATAGGGACTGGAAGCTTAACCAATTGGTGGAGATAAACTCAGAGAAACAAGTACAACTCCTAAAGTCAAACTATTAACCCAACCAACGAATGTGATAAACAGTGCTCTGTTCAAAGGTGACACGACTCAACTGCTGCCAAAGATAACATCTTTCCCTGTTCGAATTTTGGTTTTTGAATTTTTTTTTTTGACTTTTTCAGATATTTTGAAAATCTTGAAAAAGAACAAAAGTTCTTTATAGTTACAGATCTAGGAGGAGACGAGTGTCAAGGGTCAAACAAGCTAGTTCCAAGCAGTGGAACATACCTATGCTCAATGCAAGGACAACATGTGCAGGATAATGACACTTAGGGGAAAGTTCCCTCCCGATAAAAAATGGGGTATCAAGCTGCAAAAGATATGTAAAAAGGATTTGCTTGGCTAGACATGAGACAAGCTCGGGCTATATGGTTGATAATCGAAATCAGGGAAGCCGACATAAGGCTTAATAAGGCATGCAAAACTCATGATAATGAAATTACAACTTGACATATACAAGGGAGTCTCGGGGAAATGGCCAGCATAAAGTTCAAGAATATGAAACTCTTGCTCAAAGTCATGGCGGTACTATACAAAGAACTCCCACACCCTAAAGGAGAAATGTCAGCATGGGCACCAAATGCAAAACATGATCTAACTAGGGTACCCATGTATGGGAAAGCTCTACCATTCACAACATGTCACTTCTAAAACCAGCGAGAAGGTTTCGTGACAAGATAGAATGGGTTCGTACCTAAGGTTAAGATGAAATGGTCGTAAGGTTAAGCAAAGTGCAAACGGATGTGAAACCTAACCTAAATTCCAGTTTAGAAATAATACCTGAAATAGGCGTGAACGGATCAAAGCCACGATCAAACCGTACTCAAAACGGTCTCCTACAACATCAAATTAGTTCAAACGGTCCAAAGTGATTAGAAATGGTAAAAAACTATAGAAAGTGGGTAAAAATTTCAAAATTTTTCTATAAATAGTGAAAAATCTAAAAAATTTCATAGCATTTGATTTTTTACCCAACATAGTGCATTTGAGCTCAGAACTTCAGAAGCGAATTATGGGAGCATCGTCCGATGAAATCCCTCCCCGTTTGATCCAGGTAGATTCCTTGCCTCTCTCTTGCATTTTGATATAACACCACAAGATGTCCTTGTAAAAAAAGTTGCAATTTTGCAGTATTGACGTTTGAGGAAGTACAAGACCACTTGATGATTCATGGTATAATAAGTTCATATAAAAATTGGTTTTCCCATGGAGCCCATTAGAGAGAATTTGAGGTAAAAAATGGGCCTCAAAAGGACCAAAATGTACTATAAAAATCAACCAATTACATTCTAGTATATGACATCATCCCCCATGGTTGAGGTGGCATTGCATGAGTTAAGAATGCTTATTTGTCACATTTTCTATGGTGGATGAAAACCCATAGTTAACCAAGGTAATGGTACAAGTACTTTTAAGTCATAAAGTAAAGTACTCACAATAAAAGTCATTTCACACTTTCTCATAAAATAATATTATTGTTATTTTCAAGTAAAGTACTCACAATTCACTTTCTTATAAAATAATATTATTGTCATTTTCAAGTAAAGTACTCATAATTCCTAAAAATGTCTTTTCACATTTTTTTATAAAATAATATAGTCATTCTCATATTTTTTAATTTTAAATTATATATTCATTCATTTTTATTTAATATCATAATGTCAAATTAATATATATATATATATATATAATCTTGTACTTTTAAAATAAATTAAATTCATGAATAATATTTATATGAAAAAATATGTTAGTTATGCCTATAAATTAAATTCATGGATAATATTAATATGAAAGATATATGTTAATTATATATATATACACATTCATTTATATCAAGTTTGAATGTATAAAACAACATGTTGATATGATAAATGTTTATATGATTATAACTTTATTATAATTTTTTAATAGTTAATTTTATAGAATAATATATAAATTATGTTGTTATAACATGTTAAATATTAATTAATAATAATGTCATTATGATAATAATTATAATAAATGTTATCATATTAGTTTTAATAATAAAAATATTTTAAAATTTTAATGATTAAAAAATTAATAAAATTAATTAGGCCATTTATATTTAATTTGGAATTATAACATAATGTGTAAAATTGTATTATGACTCATTTTTTTAACAAATTAGTAACATTGATTTTTTACATATATATTTTATATTTATAATTTTTTTAGTTGCAAGGAGTGGAAATAATTTTCTTAGATAAGTATTTATATTATAAAAATATTTTCAAAATGTATAAATATTTTTAAATAATTTATTTTTGTCTATAAAAAAATATTAGAATAATTTATGCTTCAACTAATAAATTAAAAGAATTTATGCACCACCATTCACTTATTAAGTTAATATGATATATTATTTATTCACAACTTTTTTATCGCAAAAAATTAATATACATTAAAATCAACTAATAAACTAAAAGAATTTATATACGAGTGTTGACTTATTCAGTTAATAAGATATATTATTTACTTGTAACTTTTTTATTGCTAAAAAACAATATACATAATGTTTTTATTGCTAAAAACAATATACATTAAAATTTTATATACTAATATGACATATTTTCATAATGTATAAATATTTTTTTAATAATTTATTTAAGAATAAATTAAGTTAAGAGATTTAACTATAACATTCATTTACAATAAAATGAAGATATCAAAAAAAATTATGGTTTTGATATTAATTTATTCTATTAATGCAATAAATATTATAATAATATTGTTAAAATTTTACATGTAGATAAATCTCCATTAAATCACATTAAAATTAAATTGACCAGGAATGTACTAAATATAAAAAGTCAAAATAAATTAAAAAAATAACTCCTAAAAATAATTGTTTAGTTTAATTTCATTTACAAGTTCAAGACAAATAAATGCTAAAGGACAATAATTTTTTGGGAATTTACAATGAATCTTAGTCGCATCATTGTAGAGTTATTTTATTAATTTTATTTATAGTCAATTTAGAAAAGTAACTCAACCATGGTTATTTATATTGTGCATAAAAAGTAGTGTAGGAGGTGAGTTGTCATATATACCTACCCCATAAAACCCCTAACTCATAATATTTTAATATATCTTATATTTTTGTAGTATATCTCTTAGGAGGCCCATTTTTTACCTCAAATTCTCTCTAATTGAGAGAGTTCCTACTCAGGACTATAAATTTCACAAGAGCAAGAAATTACACGCAATAGAGATGCGTGATTCACCTCGAGAAATTACACATGGTGATGAACACATAGTCGGACATCAATATGATAATCATAATGATGAGTTTGCAACATTTCTTACAAATGATACTGAAGTTCTTGAGAATGACGAGCATAACGAGGAAACCATGGTTGATCATCATATGGTTGAAATGGTGAATGATGCTTGTCAATATTATAATGAAAATCCAAATGTGAATTGTGAAAATGACCAAGTAGAATCAATGGAAGAAAAAAATGATATCAATCAATATCTAAATTTAATTGAAGATGCCAAGGCACCATTGTACCCAGGTTGCACTACTTTCACTAAACTATCAGCCACTGTGAAATTGTATAACCTTAAAGTTAGAAATGGATGGTATGATGCAAGTTTCACCCAGTTATTGAAGTTGCAAAGAGAAATGATTCCAATAGGAAATACACTTCCAGAATCTACATACGCTGCAAAAAGTTTGATTAAATCATTGGGGTTGGACCATGAAATGATACATGCATGCCATAATGATTGCATTTTATATTAGGGAAAATATGAAAAAATAAATGAATGCCCAACATGTGGTGAATCAAGATGGAAGGTTGATGCTCATTCTGAAAAGGTGCGTAGAGGTGTCTCGACCAAAGTGCTGAGGTATTTCCCTATAGTGCCGAGGTTGAAGAGAATGTACAGGTATGATTTTGAACTCTTATAATTCCATTATATCATACACCTTCATGTACTGCCAACCTACTAAAAAATCATCTTCTTTAATCTACTAAGTATTGCAATGTATATATGATTCTTTATGTTTTTGTTACATCTCTACATATATTTCATAGAAAATGAGCTGGCATCATGAGAATGTAGGAAAGGATGGAATAATGTGTCACCCAGTTGATACTCCGGCATGGAAAACTATAGATTCTAAATGGCTTGATTTTTCCAATGATCCTCGTAATGTATGACTTGCAATGGAAGTGGATGAATTTAATCCTTTTGGAAGATTCAATAGTACTAACAATGTATGGCCAATAGTACTAGTCACATATAACCTTCTGCCATGGTTATGCATGAAAAGGATCTTTTGTTTGTTGTCATTATTAATACCTGGTCCCAAGCAACCAAGAAATGACATAGATGTTTATTTGGAACCATTGGTAAATGAACTAAAACTAACATGGGATGAAGGGGCAAGGACATACGATGCTCATTCAAGGTCATTGTTTAATATGAAGGCTATATTTATGTGGGTAATCCATGACTTTCCTGCTTATGGAATTATGGTTGGTTTCACAACTAAAGGGTTTTGTGCATGCCCTATATGTGGAAGGAACACATATTCAATGTATCTCAAATGTAGTAGGAAGTGTGTGTACATGGGACACAGGAGATATCTTTCAATAAATCATAATTATCGTTCTCAAAAAGGACCATTTAACAGGAATTCTAAGCATCTCATTGCACCTATTATGATGTATGAAGGTGAGATTCTTTTAACATATTTTGAAATTCAATGGTTTTCTAACGACATTTAAAACTTTACAGGTGGAAGGAAAATAAAATATTTTTGATACCCTTAAATGGTTGGAATGTGGCCCAAGGAAATATGCAACTAAGTATGATGTATACTTGATTAATGGGTGTAGATTTAATGTTAAAAGCATAGAAAATGTCAGGGCCACCCAAAATAGTGGTGTGTGCATAGATGCACAAACATTAATGAGATCAAGTGCAAAGGATAAAAACCCTATACATCAAACGACAACATATTATGGAGTGATTCAAGAAATAATGTTTTTGGACAACTATTTGGTGCAGTATCCATTGTTCAAATGTGATTGGATAGATGTACACAAGAAGAATGGAATGAAAGTTGATAAATTTCATTTCACCATGGTGAATCTGAAGAGATCCTTAAGTAAGGACAGAGTGTAAGATGATCCATTTATTCTAGTATCACAAGCGAAACATGTATTTTATGTACAATATCCGGTAGAGAATGACTGGTGTGTATTTTTGACAAGCCCTCTGAAGGGACCAAGAAATTGTAATAGATATGAATTGGATTATGCATATTTATCAAGTGTTGCAGATTTTGAACGAATGAAATGCAAAGAGGATGAAGCTATAGGATTATGTTCGACAAGATTGTGAAGGCACATGGTTGGATGTTGTTCAGTAAGTAGCATGCATGATTTATTTATTATTTCTCATTTAAGTTGTATTTGTGAAATTTTATATCTTAGATTATTACTTGGATTTACCTTTCATGCATATATTTTTTGTTCTACTACCTTTTATGCATGGATCTTATCTGTTTTATTCTGTTATGTAACTTTCATTTATTTTTACAGTAGATAGATTGGGTGTGGGGAATTGAGAGTGATGAGAGGGGGGAGAGGGGCCATATGAGCTTCAACCTTCACATCGTTGGCCCTTTTTAGTAGAGAATAAGATATTCTTGAAACCAAGAGAAGCTCATTCAAGTATTTTCATTTCATTTTTTTAGAATTTCATATATGTTATGCCTTTTTTTACATATCTATCAATCGCTTATATGAATATACCGTTTTTTCATGATATATGCATGTCTTCGCAATGCAAAGGAATATAATGACAATTTGTATCGTTCTCTAATCCATATTTGTAAGTTATCACCACAACGAATTTGTCAATTAGATATCTTATTGTCGTTTCATTGAATATAACGTGTTGATTTCTTCATTTTAAGCACAATTGTACTTGTCTATTTTATGAATTGATTTTATTACACATTTGTTGAAGGAAAAAAAGTTGATTTCGGGAGAGCTATTGACCATGGGAAGGTAATGTAATGAACAATAATGAAAGTATTTAATTACAACATATTTATTACAACCATAAGTATACCCGATTGATGGTGTAACAACTAATTTGTGTGAAATATTTGTGTAAAGCATAGAGGACGCCAAGATCATTTGACCTTATTAGCATCAGAGCTAAACTTTGAGGTATAGATCCTTATTATCAATACAATTTCAAAATTCTTTGGGAGTATCACTTAAAGGTTTCCTTTTAGGCATTGGGAGTATCACCTATAGGTCTCCTGAAGCTTCCCTAACCACTATTAAAGGATTTTACATAATGTAGTAAGCAATCCCATTGACTAATTTTTAGTTGTTTGTGGCCATTGGTGGTAAATTCCTTTTCTTTTAAGACATCAATATTAAACTATATATGAATTGTATTCGTCCTTTTTGCTGAAAGGTGAGAAATTGAAGCACTTGTAGAATATTTCAAAGTTTCTCCAATATTTTTTTTTGTAAATAAAAGGATTGTATTACTGCATATTCACTTAATTACATTCTGAATAACAGATCCAGAAACCACCTACCTAGTTTTGACAATATTTATATTCGTCTCAAAATAGAACCACCCATCCCTAAGCAAAACAACCAGATTGTTCATGGCATTCCCTATCTCAATTATATACATAAGTTGCCCATAAAGAAAGCACTACAGGAACCACTAATAGACAACTGAACAAGCTGGCATAACAAAACAACCATATTTTTCATGTTGTTCCCCATCTTGATTACATACATAAGCTTCCTATAAATCCTATCACTACTGGAACCACTAATAGTAAACTGAACAAGAAATAACAAGAGCATAAACATAGGGGCCTCAAACCCGGCCCTGGGCGGACACTCCCGAAGAGGAGCGTTTGGTTTGCTTCATCTTCTCGGAGGGCTCCCTGATAGTCATGTCGATTGATTTGGCCATGCTCGTCCCTCCAACCTCATCCTGCTCCATCCTTGGATGAAATAATTGCATCCCCATATTTGTGGCCATGAGGTCTATCTTTCTATGCATTAGCTGGCAATCAGAGTTGTGCTCCTTCCAAACTCTCACAAGTTCTTCATCCCCTTCCCGTTTTGCAATGGCGCTAAGTGAAGAGTGCGCTATCAGGTTCATGCTAACCCAATAAAGCATAACCGATATGTCATAGGCCACATCCCTCCCATTTGTATTTCCAGGGTCTACCACCCAAGGTTCAGCCTCACGACGCAACTCCTCCCAGAGCATGGCCTTAGCTTTGTCCCATAAACAGTCTGCAACTAATTCAATTTTGTTGTGTGTCACCAGAGGAACAAAGTCTTTGAAGCACTCAATAGCCTCCTACGCTTGTATCTAGGCTCTAGTCACATGGCCCTTGTTACGATTGTTGGCCGAGACTTCCCCCAACCCCAAGATTCCCCTGTGAGAGTGTTTAGGAGCCATGGTGGAGATAGACTCTTCACCAAGCACCAACACTTCAGAGTGGAAAACACAGTCACGAGCCCTTTCGACACAAAAGAAACAAAAGAGGTTGGGATACTCCACAAAGGTCATTGAGCAAAGGGCGGAGCTTCTTCAAAATATAAGGGTGGTGGCCACCTCACCATCATAACGGTTTTGTAATCGACCTTCGTCATCCTAGCGTCATCCTATATTGTCGTCCTCTGAGCCTTAAAGACCATATATGTCCTGTGCTGTGAATCTCCCTGATCCATCCCTTCGGGCCTGAAACCGTACTTCCCACCATGCACTCAGGCGTGGTTAGGATCCTCAACTACAACCATACTTCCCAGCATGTGCTCACACGTGGCCCAAATATTACACAAAGATTATCGTCGGTGAACTGGGTTCGCGCCCAACTTCTGCAATTAACTTGCTTGCTAGCTCATCGGCGAAATGGACTAACAATCGTCAGATCTAGATCGACAATGGAATTAAATTGTTATAGGGAGGATTTTATAAAGTATCATGCCAGTCAGGAATTTCTTCTATCGTGCTAGTTCGCCCAGCAGAATAGTTCTCCGCCGTTGATATGCAGCAAGATCATTCTTAACCTTTGATCTTCTTTATCCTTGCAACGATTAGTTTCCAACTTCACAACAAATTCACCTTTAAATTTCTCACTATTTAGTCAACGAAATTACTCTTTAGCCATTGATCAACTCACCACTTGATCACCATCGACGACTTGTTAACCAATCTCTCCTACGTCAATGATCTTCCTTGCAATTCACAACTAAAAGTGACTTACTGTGTGTAAATGTCAATACTCAAGACATTTTTTCATTCAAATAACCATACAGTCAACGTGGTCAAAAGATATGATTCAAATGCGAAATTGGTTCCAAACTTAATCAACAAACTCAACTAACCCAAAAATACAGGCATACGATCTTATTTCACAATGGTCCTTTATCTGAACCTAAATACAATGGATCGATCATTACAAATAGAGACCTCTCTCTCTCTCTCTCTGTAATCTCCAAGAGTATAAACTCTGAGCTTGTTCCTCTTGTTGGAACCTTCCTCGAGCTAACTAAGCTCCAATAAGCTACCTCAAATATTTTGCGAGCTAACAAGCTCTGTAAGATAAAGCTAAGTTATCCATCTAAATGACTCAACTGGATTAAATAAAACTCTTACTCTGTTTTCCAGATTCTTCAAATAAGGAACAAAGTACTTAATCTACTCTACTATCCTCTATGACTTACTATGCTTGTTGTGGTTTTTTTTGCTTTTGGAAAATTATTGATGAAAACTGTCAAGGATTAGAGTGAAGAAGGAATATCTTGCATGTGGATGATTTATGCATTCAAAGTGACTTATGAGAATCCTATACATTGGTTATTTTCCCTGCATTAAGATTTGGTAACCATTAACATTTTGTTGAAATTATGGTTTTGTAATAGTTAATTTATTAACCACCTTACAAATTGGGGTGATATCATATGATATTTGTATAAGATGTACTTTATAATTGTATAAATGGTAACTGAAAGGTAGGGATAATTTTAGGGGTGAAATTTAGTCCATCGGCTATTTTTAGGGGTTTTTCTCCAAAAAAAGATTCCCCATTTTGCATTTTTTGAAACCCTGTTTCGCCCATTTTTTATGGGGTAAACATTTTTCACCCTAAAAATCGCCAAATTATTATATAAACGATATAAAATCCTTCGAAATTAAAATATTTTTTGAAAAATATCACCAAACATTTTATAGTTGGCGTTTTAAGAATTAACAAGATTCGCCAACATTTATACACTTTTAAATAAGTATGGTTCCTTAAAATGATCCCTGTTGAAAGGATATTTCTACTATTTATTTGTGCTACATCTTTTAGAATGGGAAACATATTAACTTTAATTTTGACTTTGGGTGCAGATAAAATTAGTGGATTATGCTCTTATTGAGGGTGTTTAGAACCGCCAAAAGTCACATTAATGTATCATTAGCATATAACATCGATAAGGAAGTCCTAGATTGACACTTATTACATCGAAAATCTATTTGATCAGTCACAAAAATTAAAAAGATGTGTTTTTAGCGTACAAGTTATGCCATAGCCATCAACTATACATCAATGTAAAAGAATATATATATCATCACATCCATCATCACACATACCAAAAAAAACATACATCACAATGTATACATCAAAACAACGCATAGAAGCCAAGAATGTCGCAAAAAATGGTGTGTTTGTGTGTGATTTAATATAAAAATGTACATCATGGGCCTCATAGTCTATACATACAAAAAAATACTTATGGGGAAACATAAAAAATCACATCCCATAGCCTATATCAAAACATGTACAAAACGAGGTTCCTTATCCCATACAAAAGAGAGCTTAGAAGCTCTTCCTTCTCATAGTGCACTAATGATTGGTGGAGTATGAGGCCTCTACATAGCTAAGGGGGGAATAACCTCTCTAGAAGGTGCTTCTAGTGTTGGTATTGATCCAATTCCTGGTGCTAATTCCATTGTTGTTGTTGGTGTTGTTAGTCCCCCCCATGCCACCCTTTCCATGTTCCCTACCACTACAATCTGACGCATCAACAAGCGCCATCTAATCCCAAAGGTTTTTGGTAGCCACAGATAGTACTCTACATACTTCTCCTTGATTTCAATGAAATTTCACTCATTGATGCCTTCCACCAAGGTGGCCAGTTATCACTCAATATCTACCAAAGTTGTTGCCATATATTCACCTATTGGACTGAAACCACCTAGTGGTCCTGGTCTAACTACTACTCCTCCTCCAACGTGCATCTTTCCCTCTAATTGATGACATAGAAAAGGCCCCATGGGAGGGGTAACACCATCCACCATGGGCGTCCCCATTGGTTGCAGAGGTTCAACATCTGCACCAAACATTACTAGTTGTTAGTACACAATATATATACAACCATAAAACCATGCACATGTGAAAATGGACATAAAGTGTACATAAACCAAAATCTATCATTCTCACTTCTATCATCCCATCCATGCATAGGTACAGGAATTTGTGGATCACAACAATAATCCATGCCACTCCACAAATACCTCTTTATCGCCATGATACATTGCTATCACACCTACAGATAATGGAGAGTAAAGATGTGCCCCACCTAACTCCCACTAGCTTAGGGCATCGACCAACCCCATAAAACGATTCAAGGCTCCCTCGATGGCCTTAGAGATATGACCATAGGGGGTTGGAGTGAGCAAATCCTCTCAAAGAAATAGGAGATCAATATTCTTCCATAGGTAAATATCTTGTGACCCCTCTTCACCTCCTTGGTCATCAATGAATGGATGCTCTGTAACAACATATGCACCAAAGCGACTAGGGTTCCATCTAACATTTTCTCCACCATAAGGAGCTTACCACCAGAAGTCCTGTGAGGGCTCACTACCCCCAACAAGTTGACCATAATGGTCACAACCTCCCTAACGGCTAGGTCATGTATATAAGAAATGTTTATTTGTCTAACACTTTTGGCGACCGACACACCACCAAAGTTCGGGTCCACCTAATGCTCTATAATATAAATATCATATAGACACTAGCCAAGAAAGCATGGAGAGGACATTGAAAAATTTTAGTAGGGATCCCCATCAAAAAATATATGTCATGACCCTCCAGTGTCGGGAACTCCTCACCAATGAGGAAACACTCTTGAACTAAGACCCACACCCCTAGGATCTCCCTCATAAGGTCTTCACTTGAACTCATGAAGGGATACATGAAGTACTTAAGCATCCTTACATCTCACAATTCCTACTCAATTGTGGGATCTCCCCGAACATGCTCTATCAAAGCATCATGGTGGAACTCATGCCGCTCAATCATGTCCATCATGGAAAATAAGGTAGCCTGTAACCACAAAAATAAACCAAAAATACATGTTAGTCATTAAGCTCAAAAGCAAAGAAAAAGGATAAAAATTGCATGACTTTTTCTTTAAAAATCACACAATCAACATGATTCTAGACCTTTAACTTATACACATTACTCGCATAAAATATAATCCACATGATATCTCTTTTATGCGACTATTCATTGAACAATTATGCAGAATTGTAGATTGATTGAACAAAGAAACTCCTATGTAGCGCATGACTATAAAGGGAACCCTCGTGCAAGTTCATGTGTTTTTTCCCTCGATATCCACCTGATCATTTGACAACCCTTTTAGTTGATCGTATGGGTTATTTAACCCCCTAAGATAAAAATCACTTTGCTAAAAATGACAATATAAAGATGAAGGCTTACCTATAGCTCATAAAACTGAAAACCACCAGTCAAATTTTCCAGAAACTACAAAACAAATCTAGGGCATCCAAAGCACAAATGATACAAATGATTTCAAAAAATGGGCCCACCCTTATTTATAGGGGAACTAAATAACTACTCAGATATATGATGCAACAAGTACTTTCCTCATTAATCTAGAAACCCAATATTACATCAGAAATGTCTTTTACTCAAACAACATGAACATAATACAATAACTTAATCATTATATCAAAGTAGTGTATCCCCCACGCTCACTTATTTTAATGTTTACATAAAAAATTATTCTCTCGGTTATCTCAATCAGTTCATAATCTAACTGAAGCTTTCAATGTTCTCTTAATGTTTGCACATACAACTAGGGTAGTACTGCACATTCTTTTGTGCCTTGTAATCAAAATGGTATCATACTGAGAGAACACTTTGATACTGGGGGAAATTTCAAGCCACCTTCTTGATTTGTTCTACCTCTGAATTTCACTAATAAATATCTTGATTGTTCCAGCAAGGATGATCTCGCCAACACGTATCTTGATTTATTTGAACTTCCTCAAAATATTCCAACAGATATACATGCTAAGGGTTGTGACCACAGTCAATCATTAGCATTCGTGTGTATTTATCCATAAAAAAGGAAGTTTTAACAAATAAGAAAATAATTATTATCATCATACAAGACAGGATAGAAAACATGAAACATGCATCGATCTACTATCCATAATGTTCCGTTTTTTGCTTACTTTCTCTATCAAGCTTTAGAAATACAAGGAATATATTGGAATTTCTTCCCCAAAATAGGGGCCCATCACCCGACTCACTCAAAACCATGGGAACCCCATCAAATCATTTTTTTGGAAGCACCCCTTGGCCACCCTTAATTGATGTACTTGAGTTTGTATAGCCTCAACACCTTTTGTTTTTTTGTCCATATACCCTAACCCATCAGTAATACATCTATGTGAAAACATTTATCTACATCATGTTCCCCTCTATTACACCATGTGTTACCACTAGAAGTATGTTTTCCTAATCCACTCACCCAATTTACATCGAGCAAGGGAATTCATGAACCCCATGCTTATCAAACAATCTTTTGTCAACTCTATCAGTATCCTAATTGTTTACAAAAATGATATGCGTTCTCATAATAAGACCCTCATATTATCATTTTCTTCGGTTTTCATTGACGTCATCTCACAATATTCAAAGAGATTTAGTAGTTATGAGTGTACCTTAGAAGCCCCTTCTCATCAAAATAAGGGATCACCTCAAACTAAGTAGACACATTTCTCATTTCTCTCAAACTTATTGATGTCCCCTATGCTCAACGCTAACAAGTTTATCGCACCAAGGGGATTTGTACGTTCCAAAGGTAGTAGTGTTCACATTCATGATTAACAGTAGCTACTCATCTAAGATAAAGAAGTCACCCACTCGATAGATTCTTCATTATTCAAGACCCCCACCCCTATGGGTTTATTGCAATCGTCAGTAGTTCCACTTCTTTGACATCAACAACATCATCATCAGTCCAAGACTCATCTACTCAGACATGGATTGAATTTTCCTTCATCCCTGTATCAACGATTTATAGAGTCGACCCACCAGTTTGTCTCTTTTGTATAAAGAATCATTCATTCTTTGTTACCATTTCACTTACTGGCTTCAATGGTCTATTGGGGATCCTCTTCACATTGAACCATAGAACAAAAATGAAAATAACCAAAGGGAAGTGTATTCCAAGAAGAGAGGTGGTGTCTAAAGAAAAATTTACAACACTTAAGCACAACACATTATGATCAAACTATCACAATTCATTATATGAATATCAATAGAACCCATAGGGTTATTTTTTTATAATATCTAGATGTAACAAAATCAATTGAAGTGAGGATGATCTGTTCCACAAATAGGTTTCATTACTTCTTACCATTTCCACGAAATCTGTAACATCCCATATATTTTTCGGTCGCTCTAATCAAGTCACCCATGAATTCATTGACCATTCATTCGTCTGATTATTCAACCACTCAATCGAGCCTCCAGTCAAATACTCTTCTAGTCAATTGTTCTCTTTCAATTGACTGTCTAAATAACATCTAGAGGTGCGATTAACCTACATAGCCTTTGGTTCCAACATCCTCCCATCAACAAAATGCTCTGGAGATTTGGGAGGTGAAATTATGTTCTATAAACACCCTCCATAATTGTATCTATATGAAGCCCAAAAATAACCTAAAGTTTCACAAAGTGAGATTTTGCTAAAGGCTTTGTAAATATATTAGCAATCCGATCATCTGTCCCGCAATAAACAAGTGATACAACATTGTCTTATAGCAACTGTCTCAAATAATTAACATGATTCATTTTGTTGTGAGCAACAAGATCATCAACAACCTATATTGTACTTTGATTGACACAATGAATAATAGTTGAGGATTGAATAGTAAAACCAATCTCTTCTAGAATATGACGAATCCAAAATTCCTTTGTACATGCATTGACGGTTCCACGATATTCTTCTTTTGTAGTCAAAAGAGAAACTACCTAACAACAAAGGAGATATTAGTTTGATTGTGAGTTAAGTAAATCATGCTAACGACTAGTTGTTGATAAAGAGTGGTGTTGATTCATAGATAATCACATTTCTTCAACAATTTTACACCTGATTGATAATATGTAGCATAACACTCATATTCGTCCATTTTGAATCATTTCAAAATATTCGAAGCATATTTTGGTTGAGAAAGAAATATACCATCATCCATTTTCAATGATTTGAATTCTCAAAAAGAGATGCAACATACCAATATCAATCATTTCAAAGGTATCTGCAAGTTGTTTCTTCAAACACAAAATTAAATTGACATTTTTTTCTATTATGACTAAATCCTCAACATGCAATGCCACAATCAAAGTATCACCATGAACATGTAATACTTAAATACTGGCATCAAATTCACCTTGTTTGAATCCAAGATTGATAAAGAAATTATCAATATTATTATACCAGGCACGAGGTGCCCGTTTCAAACCATACAATGACTTCTTCAATCGAAAAACAAGACTATAATCCGTCACAAAACTAGGAGGTTGTTCATACAAGTCTCCATGAAGAAAGGTACCTTTAAAATACATTTGGTGAAGTTCCCATATAAAATGAGAAGTGGGAAAGAATCAGTCGAACAGATTGTATCTTTTAAATAGGACTATAAGTTTCAGTGTAGTCAATTCCTTCTTGCTAATATAATCCCTTAGCTACCAAGCAATCCTTGTGATGTTCAATAACACTCTCGGAAGTAAACTTGATCTTGTAGACCTATCAAAAATTCACAACATTCTTCTTCAAGGAATCAATTTCATCAGTCATATCATTTTCCGGCCTTTTAGGCACTCCTTGAGCATCAACATAATTTTTAGGATCACAAGTTTCAAGAACACGTACCATTAGTGCAACACTACAATGTTGTTTCTATATGTAGGTATACTAACCAATACTAGCATTCTCATGATGAGGTCCAATAAATTTAATTGTTTTAGCAACCCATCAAGGTAGAGAACTCAATGGTGATTCAGGTTAGTGATTGTTAGTCAAATGAGAAGGTGTGTGAACATTCTCAATCAATGTAGATTGATTACCAGTCGACTCAGGTGTAGAATTCATCATTCTAGTCAAAGATTCAAAGAATGGTGATGCCGATCCAAATTCTTCAGTAATATCAAAAGGATCAGTGTGTAATAGACCAGAGGATGAGTTCAACAACTTATTACTTGAAATATCCTCATCAAATATTACATTTATGCACAAGATTATCTATTGTGTGAATGGTCCAAACAATTGATAGGATTTTGATTCATCAGAATACCTATCATGATGCAAGCATGATTCTTTGCATCCAATTTCTTCCTATAGTTATCACTGATATGCACCCAAATAACACATCCCAGATTTCTAAGGTATTCAATAGAAGGTTTTGTTCCATTTCTCTTCTCAATGGGATTTGTGTGATGGCTCTAATCAGAATAAGGTTCAAGAGATAGTTTGAACATTAAATAACTTCGACATAAAATTTAGTCAGAAGGTCTTTGGCCTATAATAGGCATCGACCCATTTCCACCAAAGTTTGATTCTTCCTCTCTATGTCTCCATTCTACTCAAGGGTGTGAGGGACAACTCTTCACCAATAAATGTCATTTTGCAAGAGATATTATTCAAAATATCAACTCACATATTCTCCACCATTATTGAATCTCAAGCATTTGATAGGCCAATCGCATTGCTTTCATCCAATGCCCTAAATCCATTGAATATTTCAAAGACGTGACTCTTATTATTCAAGAATTATACCCAAACAAATCTAGATCAATCATCAATGCAAGTCAAAATATACTTTGCATCTATTAATGAGGGTTTGTTCATGCAAAAAATATCACTATGAACAAGTTCAAATTAGTAATGTATCCAACAAGCTTTCTCGAAATCAAAGGGTTCATGGTGATTCTTTCCGAGCACACATACTCTACAAAATCCATCAGGTGTATTGGTATTTGGGAGAGCAATAACCATATGATTTGCTACAATCATCTTCAAACGTTGAAAGTTCATATGTCCAAGTCATTCATGCCAAATTCAACTTCTGTCATCGGTCTAAGAAATGAGTGTAGTCGGTCCAACCCATAAAAAATCATGCCTAGGAGAATAAGATAGCTTATAAATTTTGTACTTAGTATCTAAATATATTTAAGCAACAGTCCTCCCCCCCAAACCTCATATCCTTTACGATAAATAATTCTGACCAAAACTCAACATTATTCTTAGTATATGTAAGTTATGCAACTGAAAACAAATTGTTGCTCAACATAGGAACGCAATAGAAATTAAACATTCAACCATTCTTTCATTCAACATTGCCACTTCCAAAAACCATTAAAGCATAATCATCATCTACATAAAGCTTATGTTTTGGAGATCCTCTTAAGGAAGAGAACAAAGAAGCATCCCTTTCCATATGATGCATGCAACTAGAATTGACTTTCCATTATATCTTAATGGTATGGTCATGTAATTCCTGGGAAGTGATAATAGAAAAGGTAATTTTTCTACAAGTCAGTTTATCAATTGACCAGTCAATGCATATTATTCAAGATGCTTGACCTTTTCCTCCAAATCCTTTGTATTCTTCCAATAGGTTTTCTCGACATGTCGCACCTTTCCATAGTAGTCACTGGATTTATTCTTTTGATTCTTATTTATCAACATCAACTTCTCGGTATTTCCCTTATTAGGTTGGTTGATACACTCCTGTAACTGATCCAATCAACCACGTTCTTTATCATTTTTCTTAGGTTGGTTGATACACTCCTGTAACTGATCCAATCGACCACGTTCTTTATCATTTCTCTTCTTGCTTTTAAGCAAGTGATCCTGGTTTTTTGTTGACTCAACTCTTAACTAACCTAGGTTCAAACTCAATTAGACCAAAAAAAATCCAAGATACCAACACTAGTGATGCAAGTGAGGTCTCAACCAAGATACCTATAGGAGTTGTAGGAACCAGGTTTTTGCAGTGAAGAAGGGGGTCTTCTTTTATCATACATCGACAAAAATGACATCAACATAATATCTAACATGATAATATATTATAGACAATTCTTAAACATATTCATAAAACCAGTTAAAAAATTTTCGCTTCAATTACTTATTCAGAAATTAATACATTATCACATATCGCAACAATAGACACATTCAACATGCACCAATTGACATAAGAAATTTAATGTGGAAACCCAAGACGAGAAAAAGCACAAAAGCACTCATTAATTAGCAAGAGCCTGTGTTCGAATGCTTTGGTATGTGCACATAGCCTACATACATTCCTCCATAATCTCCATTACATTAATTATGCACACACATATCGTGTATCGACAGTATACTCACAAATCTTGTTCATCTTCGATATAATAGTACCAAATCACCCTAACAACCTTACAGAACTTGCCTCTTCAAAAATTTATTTCAACCCACCCCAAAAATCCTAACCTGTTACATTTTTATAGGCTCTACTGGCTGAATTTACATCCCACACCCACTACCCAAAAGTGGACAAACCTTCTTACTAATTCACCAAGTTTTCCATCAAAATCTGTTAAACCAATTACTTTTCCCAAAATTGTACCCAAAATTTCAGACCTAACCAATTCAACGCCTTTTTCGTCACATACCTATTCACACCTAAACTAGGTTCCAAAAATTAAAGACCAAAAATTAACCAAACTTATGTAGGGACAACACACCCCCAACACCCACATGTGGCTTATCCCGAGCCACTTCAGATAGAAACCGTCGGTGTGTTCAACTTAGCTTGAAAATCCTAAAAAATATTCGTCACTTCCTCAGCTTGTCATTGAACAACCTCTTTATCCTTAGCAAGACCTTCAACAATTTCAAACTGATATGTTTTGAAACATCCCACACAATTGCATATAACACTTTCTTGATTGTGATATGGACTAGGTGAATGGTCGCAGTCACCTACTATGCCTTTGCTTGTAGCTCTGCAACATGATCTGTTCTTATTTGTTTCTGTGTCCGAAGTTTGGATACTTGTTGTTGCAATGATTTAAGCTCAGAAGCCTTAATCATCTTCTCAATTGGTGGTAAGTCTTTCAATAAAGTGTACAAACCTGCCATACTTTTCTATGCTACATGTAGTCTCTCTCTGATATATGCTCCACATCCTCCATCATCCTTGATAAACCAGCTCATATTCCTTAGAACAAAGTTCCTCGGCATCTTGAATCTATTGCATATCCTCCTCATCCTTCTTCCATCTCTCTTCCAGTGCTTTAGAAGGTGTGTTAGGCTGAATTTGATCTTCTAAATCAACAACCTTTTGGCAAAATTCATGCGCTTCATCAATCATGTCAGGTGTGACCCCGACCTCTAGAACTTCCTCACAAGAAAGAGCAATAAGTTTCTCTAGTCACTTCCTATCCTGCTACCACTTTTGTTTTTTCTTTTCCTTATCTTGCATCTGAACTTGCAATAAATATATGGTGTTCTTCAACTGCTTTAGCTGATCACACATCGCATGATCCCATGCCTTGGTTTCTTTAACTGCTTCCTACTAAACGTTTTGCAATATGAACATTGGTAACATAGGAATATCCAATCCAAAATAAGCAATATATTGCATAGTAGTATTCAATTTTGTTGTGCCTAAATTAAGTTCTTTGGGAACCATATGGACCTTATAAGGTTGTCGTGATACCTGGAGTTCAACTGAATGACCCTCAGAGGGGCCAACTTCCTACAACTACATTGCCTTCTTTCACATCATTCCAAATTGTTTGAATCAGGTAAGTAACTCCCTCAAATATTTCAGTATTTCGGTTACCAACATTCTGGCATGTTTCATCGACAACCTCAACCATTCTATATGCCAACAAATTATATTCGTCGTCATTTAGACCCACAGATGGGGATTCACTGATGCCCTTGTTAGGATTATTATTAATCCTCCCTTTGACCACATAGTCTATTTTTTAATTTCCCTAGCCTAGGAGGTCTTCATCACTTCACTAATGCACAGGATACACATCAAGTGGACACCTACCACTAACTATTCCTGTATGCATTATTTTTGGTGCTTTAGGGATCAATCCCTATTATTTAGGAACACACTCAGAGTGCCACCAGAAGTGTCCAGCAGTTGACTCTAGTAGGTATTCAGTTATGTCCAGTTATGCTCTGATCCCCATAAATTAATTCACTCTCAGTCTCTCTCATGCCAGTTTTCATGATTTAAAGGAGTATGGGCGCCTTTGTTCACCTACCCTCTTTAGTTAATTGGTTGTGAACTATTTTAGTTATCCGGAGTTGCGCTAGTTAGCTCTAGTGGTGATATTCCACATTGAGTTAGCTCCTAAGTCAGTATAGGTTGGTAGATTCAACTGCCTCTTTAGGTATTCAAATTATTCCTTGATTTTGTATCATATATTCACCCGTAATTATGAATAATATTATATGGAGTATTTATCATATTGTTCTTCAACTCTTTGTGTAATAGCAATTATTCTTCTTCGCTATATTTCTCTTGTGCAATATAAGTGAATACTATTTATGTCCCAAGATCTTCTTGTCAGAATCTAATATGGTACCAGATCCCTAGTTGTCCAAAGTTAGGATTAAAGGGGGTTGATTATTATTTATCCTCCCTTTGACCACATATTATATTTCATCATTTCCTTAGCTTAGGAGGTCTTCATCACTTCACTAGTGCATGGGGGACCCATATAGTGGAAACCTACCACTAACTATGTCTATCTGCATGAGTTTTGGTGCTCCAGGGATCAATCCCTATAATTTAGGAACCCACTCAAAGTGCCACCAATAGTGTCTAGAAATTGAATTCAGTAAGTATTCAGTTATCTCCAGCTATGTTCCAATCCCACTCAGTTAGTTCACTCTCAGTCTCTCTAACGCTAGTTTGCATGATTTAAGGGAGTATAGGTACCTTTGTTCACCTACCCTCTTATGTTAACTAGTTGTGAACTATTTTAGTGATCTGGATTTGCAATAGTTTTGAAATCCAAGATTCAAATACCTTTGCGCAACATAGGTTTCTACAGAGTTACTATGGCCTTAGAAATCAATCCAAATGTAGTTGTTGAGAAAGCAAAGTCACATAATAGGAAGGATGAAGCCTATGGCTTGCTCTGTCTCTCGCTCTCTCTGGAAATTATTTTCCACAATGATGGCTTAAAAGGCCCTATTGAAGTTTGGATCAAACTTGAATCCCTCTTCGGAAAGCAAGATGATCTTAGAGGAAATCAATTGGATAATGAGTTGATCTCATTGAGACAAAGTGAATTCAAAACCATTGAGGAATTCATCACCAAGTTTAAGTCACTAGTTATTTTTCTCAAGCAGTGTGGGATTGAGAAGAAATAAGAGAAACTAATCCTCTCCATCCTATTGAAGTTGGGTCCGGAATACTCAGTTTTTGTGTCCACATTCCATGCTACTAATCTTGTAGTTTGAAATTGGAGGATGTCATCCCTTGATGTATTCATAGATTCTCTCATTCAAGAGAAAGTCAAGATGATTCAAATGGGGACTCTAAAAACCTCAAAGAATAATGCACTTGAAACCCTTGAAATAAATAATTTCAAGTCCAAAGGAAAGATAAAAGTGAAGGAGAAGAATCCAAATTCGGACTCTGAAGACGAAGTTTCTTACTCTACTGATGAAGGCTCGAATTCTAAGAAAAAGGGAAACAAGAAAGGAAGATCAAAGTGTACCTATTGCAGAAAACCTTCTCACAATGAAAAAAAATAATAATAAGAAAATGGACATCATGACACAGTTTCTTGAGATGAACAACATTGATGTTCCATATTTTGCAAGAAAGGAAGGAAGGGAAAATCTTGTTGATCCTTACGAGCACTGCCACACTGTGCAATTGAAAGGTAATTATTGTCATGATTTGGTTTCCAGAATTAAATATTTTATTGATATATCTGATTTTAATAGTCATTCTGATATATGAGAATCAGAAATCTCCTTTCCTCCCTTGGAAAAGACACCTATCATTTATGGAGAGCCATCTCCTCTCAATACTAGTATTTTGCCACTAGTTTCTAACTTGTCTTCATCCAACTCTTTAAAAATCCATTAATATTATTCTTTATCTTATATAGAATATGATTTTCCATCTAATATGCAGGTTATGACACTCTTATACCATCCATTTGATGTTCAGAAGACCCTACAACTCCCAAATTCTTCAGTTGGTAAACTAGACAATTTCATGGTTTCCTATACTGTATCACCGGTGGAAGTTGTTATTATGTCTTTTTTTTCCATAATTGGTTGGATTTTAACATCATTGGATATATGTGGGATGATTTTAACTACATTTGGATACGATATAACCTTTATTAGTTCGAATTTTATATCCTTATACTCTCCAGATTTTCCCAATTGTCAATGTAGACTAGTTGCACCTAGTTTTCCTACTGTGACTCAACCAGATTTCGAAGCCACTATACCATGGTTGTTTGCTGCTCCATATGAATTAATTGATGATATTCCAGAGAATCATAAGCTCTATTACATAATTATAAAGGTTTCGCATCAGTTTGGAAAGAAGGTTTATGAATGGGTTCACCATTATGCAACTACACTAGAAATTGAGCCAGTTGATTTCATTGATGTTCTTTGGTTAGGAGATGATTGCACAGATCTCTTTTCCATCTCTGATTTTATCTTCATATTTGATATTTTATGTTGTCACATCAAGAATCATTCATATGATTCTCCTTCATCACCAGAAGATGAGCTTCAAGGGGTTTCTCCTCAGGTTTTCTTGTCTACATCGCATTGGAAAACTGATACATATTGATCAAGGGATCTACAACGAATCCACAAGGTTTTTGACCAAGAAGTTGTACATTCAACTTATTCAAGTGAAAAAAAAGATAGAGTGAAGATATTCATTTAAATTATGTGTCATGTCCATTTTTTTGGAAGGATTTTCCCCATGCACTTTTTTTGTTTTCCTTAGTTTACATCGACAAATAATTTTTTACATTTATCTGATTGTATGGGTGACCTTTGGTCTTATTTACCAAGGCCTAGGTTGTCCAAAGTTAGGATTAAATGGGGGTGTTAGGATTATTATTAATCCTCCCTTGGACCACATAGTCGATTTGTTCATTTTCCTACCTTAGGAGGTATTCATCACTTCACAAGTGCATGGGGGACACATCTAGTCGACATCGACCACTAACTGCACCTGCCTGCATGAGTTTTTCTACTCCATGGATCAATCCATATAAAATTTAGGAACCCACTCAGAGTGCCACCAGCAGTGTCCAGCAATTGACTCTAGTAGGTTTTCATTTATGTCAAGTTATGCTCTGATCCCCATCAGTTAGTTCACTCTCAGTCTCTCTAGCACTAGTTTTCATGATTTAAGGGAGTATGGGCACCTTTGTTCACCTACCCTCTTCAGTTAATTGGTTGTAAACTATTTTAGTGATACAAAGTTGTACTAGTTATCTCTAGTGGTGATTTTCCCATACTGAGTTAGCTCCTGAGTCAGTCTAGGTCGGTAGATTCAACTACCTCTTTAGGTATTAGAATTATTCCTTGATGTTGTATTATATATTCACCCATAATGATGAATATTATTGTATGGAATTTTTCTCATATTGTTATTCAACTCAATGTGTAATAGAAATTATTATTATTCTCTATATTTATCTTGTGCAATCTAAGTGAAAACTATTTATGTCCCAAGATCTAATTGTCAGAATCTAATAGTCCTTTTCCTTCTTCTTCCCTTCTTTGTCATCTCAGCAGCTTTCCTCTTAAGTCCCAACTCTGGATCTATTGGGGTAGTGCTCAAATATCCATCACTTTCATGGCGATAAATATGTGGGTTGTATTCTTCTTGTGAACCCCCTAGTTGGGTCCCAAATGTAACTTCCTTTTGCTGCTCTGTTTCAACAGAAAAATGATCTTCTGCGACATGATGCTTCCAATCCTCTGGCCAATCCCGAACTATGGAATCAATTTATTCCTTTTACAACTGAAATTCCATAGTTAACCATTGGTTTCGAGAATCTCATCTTGGATGAAGATAAATTTTATGAGCCCCTGCGGTAAACTTAATGATGTTCCTATATCGTTGTATAGTGGCAGTGTCAACCCTCAATTGGTTCCCAATATGATGCCTCAATTTATCAACTACATATAAATTCAATGTTATTCTCCTGTTGTCGACGACTATTATCATCAAACCATAGATTTTGACAACATGTCCCAAAACATAGGACATTCACTTCCATCCCCGGGTAGTTAGGTGGTTTTTCCCATGCAACAAAGGAAATTAAGATGAGAAACCAAGAGTAAGTAAAAGGTGTACCTTTCTCATGCGCATCAATAACATCATCCAACAACTCATTCAGAAGAAACATCAGTCATATCATTTGAACTCCCACAACACATTTCTCTGCTGCAATGATGGTACTAGCAGTACACTGATTGGGTTGCATATTCTATAGTAACTTGATCGACAAGACTTTGGATGCAAATATTAGGCATTGTTCATTAATAGAGGATATATCAAATCCTCTCTTATCTTGTGTGAGATTATAGTTCTCCTTCATCTAAGTGACAAGGCCTTTATCTTGCTCCTTTCCAGAAAAGAATGGGGTTGGATCAATTCCTTCCTTGGGAAACCTTGTAATAGTAGTTATTACGTCAACATCAACAAAAATATGGGTATCTAACCATAGACAGCCCCATGTAAAGAAACTAGCTACTTCTTTATGCATGTATTAAACTCGATAGTTACGCCAAACTGGGGCATATACATAAGCGACTGAATACTATACTTCTCTAATTCACAAGCCCACTCCAATGGGACCAAGTGAATAGGTTCTTATTTCACTAACTACACCAATGTCATATACTTCAACATGTGAAGTTTAGAGAAATTCCTCAAATCATGATCAGAGAATGTCAACTTGTTCGGATTAGCCATGATATTCATCATCACATGAAATCCTATCATAATAGCTAGATTTACTAGCGGATACTTGGCATTCTTTCTAATGAAAATAGGCGGAGAATAATCCTTCTGAGGTGGGATATATCCCGGTATTTTGGTCGTTGAACCGCACCCTGAATCTTGAATATCATGGGTAGCTTTAAATCATTGCTCTGGTAATACTACCTGTCCAATGATTAATGTATTCCTTAGTGGATTCAGAGGGACCGGCCATGACGCAACCTCCGCTACTTCCTCGATAACATGCATGGTAGGCGGTATCTCCACAATGGAACCCCTAATAGTGCTAGAGATTGGCATAGGGATATCCATAGCTAAAACATATAACACATAAAATGGCTTAGAAACTGCGGACAACTATCTGTCTCAATACACTTCACTCGGCACAATAAGACAAATGAACCTACTTCAATATTGAAATTGATCTACGCATGCAGAAAATTGGTACGATCATGTGGTATTTATTTTAACTTGATCGTTAGTAATAACTAGAAAAGGTGGTGGCCAATCCATTCACATGCTAAAATATTTTCAGTCATTTATGATAATGCTTCTTTAAGCCACCACTATGCTTTCCATAAAAGCAACTAGTTACCATGCATTAATTGTGTATTTGACAAAAGAACACACCATCAAATCCCGCTATGAAACAAAACTAACTTTGACATATACATAAATTTGATTGTGACACCCAAGGCTTTGACAGACAAATCACAACTTATGTACAAGAATTTGACAGACAATATTTTTCTTATCTTTATCTACAAACTTAGCCGAGATAATTGTGGCTATACCTATAAGGTTTTAGTCGACTACCATTTACTAACATGTCTAGGAGTGTACCATCTAACTTCTGCAACTGAACTACACCCCCATCTGTAATGTAATTGACAATGTATGGTCCCAACCATTGTGTTCAAAGCTCACCAGGATGCTTTAAGAACTTATTGTCGTAAAGAAGGACAAAGTCACCATTATGGAATTTCTTGAACTTAATATGTTGATCATGCTAAGCCTTCTGTCGCTCCTTCTCAGCTCATTGTTAGTATCTCACAAGAAACCGATCTTCTTCCAATTGTAGCCATTGTAACAATATCTCTTCAATTGCACAAACATTTGTCATCTCAGTAATTGCAGCTATTCTTAAGTTCAAATATATAATATATTCCATAGGAATGACAACCTTTTGTCCATAAACCAATAATGGAGTTTGTCATGTAAGATTCTTGCATGTTTTTGTTAGGATTAATTAATCATCCCTTTTCCCACATAGTTTATTTGTCCATTTTCCTATCTTAAGAGGTATTCATCACTTCATTAGTGCATGGGGGACACACCTAGGGTCCACCTACCACTCACTGCACCTATTTCTATGAGTTTGGGAGCTCCAAGGAATAATCCCTATAATTTAGGAACCCACTCTGAGTCCCACCAGCAGTCTCCATCAATTGAATTTAGTAGGTATTATGTTATGTTCAGTTATGCTCTAATTCCCATCGGTTAGTTCACTCTCAATCAATCTAGCGCCATTTTCCATGATTCAAGGGAGGTTTGGTGCATTTAATCACCTACCCTCTTTAGTTAACTAATTGTAGACTGAATCAGTGATCTGGAGTTGCCTTAGTAAGCTCTAGTGGTGATTTTCCCACATAGAATTAGCACCAAAGTTAGTTTGAGTTGGTGAATTTGAATCCTCTCCAAGGCATTCAAATTCTTCCTATTGTATGATAATCAATGTAATGATATTCTGACCATTGTTTTCCTCATCCGTGTGTAATTTTTTCCATGAATCTATTGATCAGTTTACGTTGAATTGTTAATTATTTTGTGACCTTCTTTTTGGATTGCTTTCATTTAGGCCTAATGATCCATGCATCACTAAAATTAACATGGTATCAGAGCAGGTATTTAGGACAACAACAAACCTCAGAAACTTCAATTGATGCACCATAAGCATTTGGGTTCCACATAAATCCTGGAATTATTTCCTTTCTCCCTCTGGATTATGTCCAGAGAAGTCTATCGAGGTGTCATGCACCCAGATAAAGTGCACATGTCGAAGTGGAAAGTACTATTTAATCTGGTTTGATAGTGAATTGAAGTCTTTTGCATTGTTTTGTAGTGTTTTTGCAGGTATGTTCAAATATTTCTAGAATAATTTCTTGTTCTTGAAGCTGTGAAATGGAGAATTCAATAACTATGAATCTCAGAATCCTTACACCCTTCAGTTACCTTGATTGGAGGGAATATATGTAGATTGTCTTGAGCAACAAGGGTCTGTATAGGGTCACCATGGGAAGAGAAGTCAAATCCCAACAATATCTTGAAAAATCAAAGTATAGTAATAGGATTGATGAAGCTTTTGGCTGCATGTGCATCCACATATACAGGGAGATCATGTTCCATCTTGATGGACTGTAAACTACGAAAGAAGTATGGGATAAGCTCGAATACTTGTTTGGCAAGCAAGATGAGCTTAGAGGTCATATCCTGTTGGGACGCATACTCCATATAGGGTAACTCCGCGGTTAGTAGGAAATTTGTAAGCGGAGCTATGGGTCAAAATAGTCTTAGGGGTGTCGGGGTAAGT
>LPNX010481859.1:0-21964 GCA_001517045.1 Pseudotsuga menziesii
TGACAAGAAAAGTTACATGAGACAGTTTCGTTGTGAACAGGTCCCTCAATCGCCTAACAGCTTTAACCTTGTTTGCCAAAATGCCAAGCAAAGTCAAAGGAAATGATTCTTCAATTTTGATAGGAAAGTTAGGTGTCATCCATTGAACTGACTTCATCCCTTTCTGGTATTCACCTTTCTATTGAGAATCATTTCTTGTGCTAGCCTTCTTGGTTTTACTATTCCTCTTTCTTACCCTTTTTACCGACTTTCTCTTTTCCATTCTTCGCAGGCATAGAATCATCAGTTTGAAAACCGGTTGTGCTCAACTAATTTATCAATGCTAGTGTATTTTTATTTGTAAACTTGTTCATTAGGTAATTATAATCCTTTAACATTTTCATCCTCAATGTTAATATTATATGTCACTAATTATGTCATTCTTTAGTGCTCAACTAATTTATCACTGTTAGTGGATTTTTATTTGTAACCTTGTTCATTAGGTAATTAGAATCTCAGAAACATGACCATTGTTTTCTTTAACATTTTCATCCTCAATGTTAATATTATATGTCACTAATCTTGTCCTTTTTTAATTCTGTCATTCTTTAGTGACTTTTTCCCCAACTAAACCAACCTATTCTCTCTTCTTTATCAGAGTCAATAAGTACAACATTATCACTCTTTTTAATGAAAGTGCATAATCATTCTCATGTCTGAAGCTGTTATTTCATCTAAGAGACATAGATTCGTCATCTTCAAAATCATCAGTTGTACTACCCTGTGATGCACCAAGTACATTTTCCAACTATCGTTTCTCCTCTTCAGTTAGGGTCTCCTCATATGCTCCCTGATTTGCTTCAAATATATCACTTTTAGCCGCAAAGAGCTCTTGATCACTCATGGAACCTGGAAATTTTCGAGACCTTATACTGACCATCACATAATGTATATCGAATATATTAGCTTTCCAAGGAACTACTGTCTCATTCTTTTATTGCCACCTACAGTCCTTTATGGCACAAGCACAACCTAAGTAACATAAATGTTAGATTGATAAAAGCTAGTCTGAGACATTTGAGATACTTCATGAGAAACTTCTACCTCGGATGGCAGAGCACCTACATCTTCAAGAACATTGGTTATTTCCTTCTCGTTTTGCTTAAGCACAATCGATGAACTAACAGATAATTTCCCATCCTTGTAATTTCCTTCCCCCCCAAAAAAATCTCTAATCAGACTATTGTATTATGAAGCCATCAAACCCAACAAGATTCATGTATGTGTGTAAGTTAGAGCCTTGCAAATTTTGTAGTGTGGGAAGGATAAATTCATCCAATGAATGGGATCACAGAACTTTCAAATTGAAAAGTAACCTCCATGTAGAAATACATCATTCTTTGCATTGCAACAATTAATCGAGGCAAGTGACGACAACACTTTTCCGAGGACAAAAGCTGGTAATGTGCATCCTCTCTATCGCAGATGGCCTCCTGCAATGCACTCCATCCGTGCTCATTATACAGACTTCAATCTGCACCAACATCAATAAGCATATCAACAACAATGGCATATTTTATCTTGACTGCCAAATGAAGAGGAGTCTCTCGGTTTGACAAGATGTCTGCGCACTCCTCTGCTAAAATTGATTATACTAAAATTGTTAACTAGTATTAAACGGTATCCATTTCAACTTATGAATTAATGGGTAAAGTGGGTTAATCAGTTCAAATTATGCAGGATAAACTTAAATTAGTTATTATGAAATTTCTTTCTCTTCTCTTATCTCGTAGGCTTCCACTCTTCTACATCTCCTAATAGTAGTAGGGTAATGTCGTGCAGGTTTTGTATGATCAACTGACTCTTCCTCTCTTTTGAACAAAGGGAAACACCTAGGGTCTATCCACCCTCTTTTCCTTAAACTTTTCTAAGTGACGATTTTGTTTTCCATAATCATCCAAAAGAAACATTTCACTTTTAAGGGAAGAGACCATTTCCAATTTTTTCCATGCCGCCATTTGGAACTGCAACTAGATTGAAGAAAGACAATAGTAGAGTAAGCTTCTTTTGTTGTAATCTTTCCCTTTACCTTATTCCAAGCCCAAGCTAGTTTGTCTTCCTCCAAGCTTAGACTTATACTTGCCATAGTTAAATTAAGGATATATTTATCCCAAATTTGCCCAAATATTTTGAAATGAACCAATAGTTTTCTTTTAAAACAGGTCAGGAAGGTCTTTTTAATTTATCCAAATTCATCAATTCTAAACATTCAAGGTGACTGATTATCTCTTCGGGTAGTTTATAATTCTCACTTAATCCCACAATCAGATCAATTCCGTGTCACGTCCCCATCCCTCCGACCGGCGAAGAGGATGTGACCATGGAGTTAACCATCCGGGCTAAGAGCCCCATGAACATGTAATGAATAAAAAATGCTGAAAGGGGATGCATTGAAGTAGAAGATGCATAGATGCAATTGTATATCATACACAACAGAATCAAACCTACGTTCCTTCAAGCATTCAACATGTTCATCATATTCATTAACAGAAAATATGATTGCAGAAGTAAAATGGACAAGATCACTTATCTTATGAAGACTCATTCTGCAACCAGCTACATTGCTGCAACGTTCCACCCAACCATAGGCCAGCGTCCTCCTTAATCTCTCAGCAACGCTGCCACCCCTGAGCTAGGCATGATTCTCCAAGGAATAAGGGAACAAGCACGCTTACACAAAACACAGCCAAGCCAACACAGTTGGGTTTATCAGGCCATCAAGGAGTTGGGAAAGGCTAGATGCTAAGTTGGTGAGCTCATTACAGAGCTAAGAACACCTCCACCAGAAATAGCCTGGCTTCGAAGACACCCACACACACCCAACACAAGGAATCAGTACCTTCTCTGCTACACAGTCCCTCAGGCCCAGCATTCCCTTCCAGTGCTATTCAAGGGTTGTGGAGAAGAAAGCCAACCCTCTAGCTCTATCTGTGTGGTTTCCAACACCAGGTTTATCAAGCAAATCAAGCCCCCATCCATGCTCCCAATATAGTCCGAAGACCAACCATTACACACATACAACTAATCAACAATTATAGCTTAACAGGGAAAATAATTCCTGAGTTGTTCTTGGCCCTATCGTGGCCAAAACGACTCCCTAGCGAATTACCACAGTCCCCAAATGCAACGGAAAACAAAACTCACGACATAGGGGAAACAACAATTCCAAAAAACGTATCAGCATACATTACCAACAAACGTGGGGAACAACAGTTCGTTCTGGACAACGAAGTCACCGGAAAAAAACTTACACAGACCATGCTGGGAAAAAAATTACAGTCTCCCGACCTGTGCATGAGTGCACCAATGCAGACCCCACAAATCAGCCCGTGAGGAAAGGATACAGCCACACCATCCGCAAATCCGCAGAGGGAAACCATGTGGGTAAAACCAAGAAAAATCTCGTACGTGAGAACAGTGAACAAACAGTGGTCCCTGTGTGAGGATGAACAGCTTCACTTATGTGCACGAGTGAACAGACAACCGGAAGTCTCGATTAGGGAGTGCGTGAGCATTTCTGCACTATCATGGAGAGAGTGGGATGTCTGCGTGAGTGATGGTAATGGTTTATTTTGCCATTGCGAAGTCAACCGTGGGTGGAGTGTGCGTGAGGACAAGGACTAACAGTCCTACCACACCCACTCCCAAACAATAACTGCCTCAACTACCAGCAACAATTCTTAATGGAGATGGTTGGGTAAGACAAGGTGGTGACACATGGATTTTTCCCTCATGGCTCAAGGTTTGACAATTTCCCCACCCTTATCCTTGTGAAAATCATGCCCCTTCTCAATTTAGTTGCCACGATCATAGCTGGTCAGGTTCATTTAATTAAATATGCATATTTACATGATGCTAAAACTTAATATGTATGCCGCATGCCCTGATATACCATCGGTGACAAATTTAATCCAAAACATAGCATAACCAATCAATGGTGGGGCCTTGGCATTTAGCTCCGCACCATGATCATTTACAACATATACATCATATACATCTAATGCAATGGGGTCAAAACTGGGGTTTTACATTCCCCTCCCCCTTCAATAGCACTATCCTCAGTGCTTTACAAAATTTGAACACAATGCTACACTGGTATCGCCTCAGTGTTCTGCAGAATTGAAAAAAAATGGATGTGCCAATCACATGGCATCCTCCAGCTCCCATGTAGCCTCTTCAGGTCCATAGTGCTCCCATTGCACCTTTACCTGCCCTATGGCCCGGTTTCGGAGCATTGTGACCTTCCTGTCAAGGATGCACATTGGCTCGATTCAGAACTCTCCTTCGGGTTCCACCTGAATCACATCCCAATTTATCACATGGTTAGGATCATGTACATATCTCTTAAGCAAAGAAACATGAAAAACATTATGAGCACTAGTGCTAGCAGGCAATGCAAGTCTATATGCAACTGGCCCTATTCTCTCAAGCACTTCAAATGGCCCACAATATATTGGTGACAACTTGGCACAAATTCCAAGATTCAAGGAACTCTTCCTTTCCCTCACTCTGAGGTAAACATGATCCCCAACACTCAACTCCCTGTTCACCCTATGCTTATATGCATAGCTCTTCTGTCTATTATGTGCTGCTTTCAGATTCTGCCTGATCTTTACAACCTCTTGCTCCATTTCCTTGAGCGATTCTGGTCCAAGCACAATCCTGTTCACTGCATTATCCCAAGTCACTGGTTTCCTACACCTTCTTCCATACAAAGCTTCATACGGACTCATCCCCAAGGATGCATGCTGTCCATTGTTATAAGCAAAATCTACCAAGTGCAAGTAATCTTCCCACTTGGTTGGTTTGTCCATTACGTACATGCGAAGCATGTCTTCAAGCACTTGATTAACTCTTTATGTCTGAGGATGGTATGCAGTGCTGAAGTTTAGCTTTGTACCCAAATCTACAAACAACCCCTTCCAAAAGTTGGAAGTAAACTTGACATCTCTGTCAGAGACTATTGCCTTAGGCAATCCATGCAATTTGAAAATCTCCTTCATGAAGATCTTTGCAATGTCATATATCTTATGCTTAGACTTCACTGGTATAAAATGTGCTAGATTTGTCAACTTGTCTACCACAACCATGATGGAATCATGTTGTCTCCAAGTCATCGGCAATCCTGTAATAAAATCCATGGAAATAACTTCCCATTTCCATTCTGGAATTGGCAAAGGCTGCAACAAACCTGCTGGATGTTGGTGTTCAACCTTCACCTGTTGACATTTCATACACCTTGAAATGTACTCAGCCATATCCCTTTTCATTCCTGGCCAAAAATACTGCTTTCTAGCTGTAGCAATTGTTTCCTGATATCCCGGGTGACCAGAATACAGAGCTTGATGGATTTCATCCATAACAACTCTCCTAAAATCTGCTACATTTAGAATATAAATTCTACCTTTATAGGTGAGAAGTCAATATTCTTCCAATTTATATCCCTCATACCTCTTCTCAAGACTTTGCTGCTACAATTTGTCTTTTACCTGATCATACAATTCATCTCTAGTAGCATGACTAACAATATGCTGCCTCAAATCCGATTGGAAAATACTAAGAGATGCCACATGCATTTCTTGCACCTTCCTGCTAAGTGCATCAGCTACCTTATTCTCTTTTCCCTTTATGTGCTTGATTTCAAAATCAAACTCACATAGAAATTCCAGCCATCTTGCTTGCCTAGCATTTAGGGTAGGCTGATCGAACAAATACTTTAGACCACAATGGTCTGTTCTAAACTCAAATCTTCTACCCATCAAGCAATGTCTCCACATCTTGAGAGCATGTACTATGGCTGCAAGCTCTAGATCATGAGTGACATATTTCTTCTCATGCTCCTTCAGCTTTCTCGACTCATAACATACCACATGGTTTTCCTGCATAAGGAATCCTCCAAGCCCTTGTCCACATGCATCGGTACACACCACAAAATCTTTCTCTGGATCTGCAACCTTCAATACTGGTGCACTAGTAAGAAGATTCTTCAACTGCTGGAAGCTTTCTTCACACCTCGATGTCCATTTGAACTTCATCCCCTTCTTTTGCAAAGAAGTGATTGCATGTGCAACTTTGGAGAATCCCTCAATGAACCTCAGGTAGTATCCTGCAAGTCCCATAAAAGATCTTACATCTGTCACATTTCTTGGAGTAGGCCAATTCATAATGGCTTCAATCTTTTCAGGTTCCATAGATATACCCTCCTCCAAGACAATGTGACCCAAATACTGAATTCTATCTTTGTAGAAGTCACACTTGCTCAATTTTGCATACAGCTGATGCTCCTTGAGCAATTTCAATGTCAATCTCAAATGATCTTCATGCTCTTCCTCATTCTTAGAATAAACAAGAATTTCATCAAGGAAAACAAGAACAAACTTGTCCAAATACCTGCTGAAGACACTATTCATAAGGCACATAAATGTAGCTGGTGCATTGGTGAGACCAAATGGTACCACTACAAACTCATAATGCCCATACCTTGTCCTGAAGGCTGTCTTATGAATGTATTCATCCTTGATTCTCACTTGATGGTAACTAGACCTCAAGTCAATATTGGAAAATACCCTTGCTCCCCTCATTTGGTCAAAGAGGTCATCAATCCTAGGCAAAGGATATTAATTCTTCACAATAACCTTGTTCAATTGTCTATAATCAATACACAACCTAAGTGTACCATCTTTCTTCTTTACAAACAGAACTGGTGCTCCCCAAGGAGACACACTCAGGCGGATATACTTCTTTTCCAACAAGTCTTGCAGTTGCATCTTCAACTCTAGCATCTCCGGTGTACTCATCCTATAGGGTGCCTTGGACACTGGTGCTGCTCCTGGTACAAGTTCAATTGTGAAGTCAATGTCCCTCTTTGCAGGAAGCCCTGGAATCTCATTAGGAAACACATCCATGAATTCCTGTAACACCTTATAGTCCTCCAACCTCATATTTTCATCTCCTGATGTCTCCAAAATATGAGCTGCATACAATTGGAAACCATTCCTACAGAACTTCTTTAACTGCATTGCTAAAACCTGCCGTACGGAAATCACCTTTGGAATGCCTTTCACAACTACTAGGTTCCCTTCTTCATTCATGCCTTCAAAAGTCTTATTGTAACAGTCAAGCTTCACCCTGTGAGCTTCTAACCAATCCATTCCAATGAGAACATCATAGGAACCAAGCGGTAGAACATTCAGATCTACACAAGTGACCAATCCATTCATGACCAATGGACATTTCTCTACCACTTCACTAACTTTTCTCTTGGTTCCAGTGGCTAGTTGAACTAACCAAGACTTCCTATGCTTTACTTTCTTAAAAGCACAAATCTCCACTACTCTAGGAGTAATGTAACTGTGAGTAGAAATAGGGTCAATCAAAATAGAAATAGATTGCTCAACAATCTTACCTGCTACTTCAACCACAGTTGACTGGTGATCTGCCTGGCGGTCCTCCAGTGTTGCATAAATCCTAGGGACTTCCCTTGCTACTTGACCCACTGTCTCTGCTTCTTGGATGTTATAAGCTGACCTTGCACTCTCATTCTCGAGTGGACAATTCCTGCACATGTGGGGTCCTCCACATTTCCAACATTGAAGTGGTCCTCTATTCTGCTGTGGATCCTTAGGGTTTTCTCTTGTAACTCCAACTGGCTTACTCGCAGGTTGGGATGGTTGCTTCTGCTGATTCCTGAAGTTAGAAGGTTTAAAACCTTTCTTTCTTTGGTCAGAATTCTCATTCTTCTTGTCCTTCCATGCCTTATGGTAATCTGGTTTACCTTTGCTTTGCTCATAGCAATACTTAGCCTTCCTTATTGCTTCTTCAAGAGTTCTAGGTTCATAAAATTCAATTCTATCTTTGTAAGACTGAGGTAATCCACTCAGAAAACGCTGGACCTTCACTTTTTAATCTTTGATGTACCAGACATACCTCAATAGCTCCAAAAACTTATTTGCATACTCTTCCATGGTCTGCTGTCCCAATCTCAGCTCATAGAACTCCTTAATCTTATCATCATAATACCTATCAGAGAGGTATTTATGCTTGAAATACTTCTTGAACTGTTTCCACTTAAGCCTCCTTTCACTGATCCTCCTTACTTGCTTGAAGTGTTCCTACCAAATAAATGCTCTTCCATTCAGATTGAATATGGCAACTCTTGCCTTCATGTTTCCTGGATAGTCATGCACTTGAAAGTACTTTATCCCAAGAAGCCAAGCTTCAACCTCTTGTCCAGTATTTACTTCACCATCAAATGTAGGAGGTTTAGCTTTCTTAAATTCATCCCGAGAGCGATCCCTGTGGTGTCTCTTTCTTTTCCTTTTATGAGAATAAGAACTTGAATCCCTGCTGGATTCTTCAGAATCAGATGATCCACTAGAAGTCCTTCTCCTTCTCCTAGTACTGCTCTTACTTCCTTCTGGTCTTGTTGTACCTCGTCCAGAGTCTATCTTTCTTTGCAAGTCTATTAAAATCTGCAACATTGCAGCATTCAACTGATGTTGCTCCTCCTGGGCTTTAATCAAGCTTCTCATGGTGGCTACAACATCTGACGGTGTCTCTTGGAATCTCCTTCCATTAGACTCTATGTCATCATTTCTATTATGGACATTTTCTCCCATGGCATCTTCTGCTCGCTCATAAGAATCCCGAGCATCATACCCATCATGGGTTCTCATGACTGAACCACCTCTTACTTATCAAACTGCACTACCTGGAATACTTCCCTTGAAGGTGACTATGATTCTGCAAACGTGTTAATAACACAAATGTTAGATGCATAACATTGATATAAACCAGAATCACTTACCTTCTCCTGGAAAAATTATAATCATTATAAGTTTTCCCAAAACATAGAATTGTCTTCCTTAAGAATGTCTGTCTGAGGGGGATGACGGGGGTCAAGGGGGCTTGCCCCCTTGTGGCTTCCCTGTGCCACTGCAGGGCGGGTCGAGGGCAGTGCTCTCATTTTTTTTGTTTGTAAATCATTGGTTTTCGCGCAATCTGGTGCATAATGTCGCTGCCTCTTTCTCATTTTTCAGCCCTAAAATTCACTGAAAAATAGTCAAAATTTGCTGAGAAATCCCACTGAAAATTCAAAATTTCCTTGCACAGAATAGGGTCTCATTTCAATTATCAGTCTGACGTTTCGGCAGTCAAAACAACTAACTTCTTCCACTATTCATCGACAATCGAGTGCACTATTCATCATAAGTATAATTCACTAAACAGCCGCAATGACGGGTAGTGATCCCACTATGGGTTCCGCGGACCATAACTCATCGGCTGTCGGAAGCTCTATCCACTAACCATCGGCGATGGCCGATGATTCACGGACTTAGAAAATTTTCAAAATTTTCCTTTAGTCTTCTTTTTTGTCGCTTGATCGGCTCAATTCACTTCTTTTCCATTGGCGAAATAGTTCCATCAGCAGCCGCAACGGCAGAACACGATCTTTGATCTACTTCCAATCGGCGGCCCAATCTACTGAGGCGTAACCTGATCGGTATCGATAGTATTTTCTCATCGGAAGGCTAGTGCTCTAGGCTTCTGAAACGGTGGCACATGAAACACTATCTTCTTCCGATTTCGGGCCTTAGAAAATTTTTAACTTTCCTTACGGCATCAGCGGTCGGAGGCCTTATCCGTCGGACGCATAACTGTCTAGCCATCCGCAACGGCGAGCGCTTGATCAACTATTTTCCGCCGACATACGTCGAACACTTAGAAAATTTTCCATGATTTTCTTTCAAACTGTCCTCCGTCGGGTATACTTCCGCCTAGCTCCTCCGCTACATCGGAAGTCCTTTCCACTAAGTGTTCTGATGATCCGACTGTTTAAACACTTAGAGAATTTGTGGAAATTTCCTGTCATCCACTTCTGATCTATGCTAGGCAGAAAGAAATCCTGCTTCTGCCACTGCAACCTTCATGGCTCATTGAGGCCCATGCTGCAACATGAGCTATGATACCACACTGTCACGTCCCCATCCCTCTGATCGACGAAGAGGACGCGACCATGGCGTTAACCATCCAGGCTAAGAGCCCCATGAACATGTAATGAATAAAAAATGCTGAAAGGGGATGCATTGAAGTAGAACATGCATAGATGCAATTGCATATCATACACAGCAGAAGAAAACCTACGTTCCTTCAAGCATTCAACATGTTCATCACATTCATTAACAGAAAATATGATTGCAGAAGTAAAATGGACAAGATCACTTATCTTATGAAGACTCGTTCCGCAACCAGCTACGTCGCTGCAACATTCCACCCAACCATAGGCCAGCGTGCTCCTTAATCTCTCAGCAACGCTGCCACCCCCGAGCTGGGAATGATTCTCCAAGGAATAAGGGAACAAGCAGGATTACACAAAACACATCCAATCCAACATAGTTGAGTTTATCAGGATATCAAGGAGTTGGGAAAGGCTAGATGCTAAGCTGGTGAGCTCATTACAGAGCTAAGAACACCTACACCAGAACTAGCCTGGCTTCTAAGACACCCAGACACACCCAACACAAGGAATCAATCCTTTCTCTGTTACACAGTCCCTCAGACCCTGCATTCCCTGCCAGTTCTATTCAGGGGTTGTGGAGAAGAAAGCTATCCCTCTAGCTCTGTCTGTGTCGTTTCCAACACCAGGTTTATCAAGCAAACCAATCCCCCATCCCTGCTCCCAATACAGTCCGAAGACTAACCATTACACACATGCAACTAATCAGCAATTATAGCTTAACAGGGAAAATAATTCCTGAGTCATTCTTGGCCCTATCGTGGCCAAAACGAGTCCCCAGCGAATTACCACAGTCCCCAAATGCAACGGAAAACACAGCTCACGACATGGGGGAAACAACAATTCCAAAAAATGTATCAGCATACATTACCAACAAACGTGGGGAACAGCAGTCTGTTCTGGACAACGAAGTCACTGGAAAAAAACTTATAGAGACCACACTGGGAAAAAAATTACAGTCTCCCGACCTGTGCATGAATGCACCAACGCAGACCCCACAAATCAGCCCGTGAGGAAATGATACAGCCACAGCATCCACAAATCCGCAGAGGGAAACCACGTGGGTAAAACAAAGAAAAATCTCATGCGTGAGAATAGTGAACAAACAATGGTCCCTGCATGAGGATGAACAGCTTCACTTATGCGCACGGGTGAACAGACAACCGGAAGTCGCGAGTAGGGAGTGCGTGAATGTTTATGCACTATCATGGAGAGAGTGGGATGTCTGCATGAGTGATGGCGGTGGTTTCTTTTTCCATTGTGAAGTCAACCGTGGGTGGAGTGTGCATGAGGGCAAGGACTGACAGTCCTACCACACCCACTCCCAAACAATAACTGCCTCAACTACCAGCGGCAATTCTTAATGGAGATGGTTGGGTAAGACAAGGTGGTGACACATGGGTTTTTCCCTCATGGCTCAAGGATTGACAATTTCCCCACCCTTATCCTTGTGAAAATCATGCCCCTTCTCAATTTAGTTGTCGTGATCATAGCTGGTCGGGTTCATTTAATTAAAGATGCATATTTACATGATGATAAAACTTAATATGTATGCCTCATGCCCCGATATACCATCAGTGACAAATTTAATCCAAAACATAGCATAACCAATCAATGGTGGGGCCTTGGCCTTTAGCTCTACACCACGATCATTTACAACATATACATCATATACATCTAATGCAACATGGTCAAAATCGGGGTGTTACATTACGACTCTTATAAGTTTTCCATTTCCAATGCCCCAAGATAACCACTTCTTTACCAAAATGAAATTCTTGATGAAGTTGTTCTAGATTATACTCAGCCCAATCCACCTCTTTTAAGTATTTTTCTTTACACACTTTGCTCCAAAGAATTTAACCTGTCATGATTTTCCAAAAACTTTTCATCCACAAGGCACTTTTAGTTGTTCTATAAAATGACATTTTGATTTTTTGTTATGATATTTGTAAGTTCTTTGTGGATTTATTTTGTAAATATATCATTTCAAGCATAATTAAACATGCTTTTAATTGATGAACTAATGATTATAAATGAAAATTAATTCATCCAATCAGAATAAAAAAAAAATCCATAATAAAGACAATAATATTTTTACATAATTAAAAATAAATCAAAGACAGTTATCTCAAAGAATTCTTCAACAAGTTTGGAATGCATAAAATATATAAATAAAACATTGTCAACCATGGATGGATGGATGGATGGATCTCATAGTATGTAAATATGAATCGACACAAGTGTATGGTGGAAGCCATGAAAGCTGAAGGAATGGAATGGAAGTATGAAACCAAACTTTATCAACATGCTTTTATGAGTTTATCATCCGATAGTGGTGACTGGGATTCTCTATCGATGGATGAATCGAGAGACCTCATCACCTTGATAATGGCTGGAAACGCTAATGGGGTTTCCACTACTGCATAAATAAACATCGATATCGCTCTCACCACTCCATTAAGATATTGAGGATACACCATTACTAAAAGCACGCCAAATATTCCCATCCACAAAGTAAACGTAGCCAAAACTGGAATTGGATATTCTTTAATGGTAGAATAGACAAGAGACAATGAACCCAATAGATAAATCCCCCACCCCCATAATAGATGTATTGTTTTGGGTATCAGTAGATAACCTCCCAATAAACGTGATAATCCCAATGCTTTGACAAACACATGATGCCGACAATGCTCATTGTCAGGACCTTTGTATAAGTAACCCTTTGTGTTGAGAAAGAAACCCCTAAATTTGGCAATGACCATTATCATTAGGTATATAGCTACCTCAATCACAATGACTAGTATTTCCTCATCATATCTACAGTGATAAATATATAAAGAGGGATCCAGACATAATATAAAAATACAAAATAAATTGAAGTCAATTTGAAGTAAAAATGGATGTTAATACTATACCCTATTGTATCTAGTCGTTGTATGCCCAATGGTAATACTGGCCATGACCACTAGTACCATGGTTTAAGCCATGAAGAACCTGGGAAAGTGTAATATCCCAAATTTTGACTTTAACTATGATGGCCATGGGTCCCATTGCACATGAGTTACTTTGATGTTTATGTTTGTATATTGGGTGAAGGTCCCATTGCACTTGAGTTATGATGATTAGTTAGATATATTGGGCATAAGCCGATGCATATGTTTTATAATCATATATGTGATTGTATATGTTGGGCATGGACCCAGATGGACAAAGATTATGGATGGAGTTGATCTAGCGAACTATGATAGTGATTTAGACACTTCTAGTTAGCCATGCAGTCAGATTGAGTTGGTGGATTCGAATCCTATCCACATGATTCAAATTATCCTTTATGTAACATTGTTGTATACTATTGGGATTAATGAAATTTATACTATAATTATACTAAGCAATTATTATCGGTTTCCTGTGAAATTTGTCATGTTCAGTGTGTATTATTCATTCCATTACATTGTATAATAATTCAATCTAATTACACTCTTCTTGAAGATCAATGGAACAATAATTCAAACATGGTATCAAAGCCTCCTCAGGAAAGCAACAAGACTGTCTATTCTCAATTGTACACTAGAAGAAGTTGGGTTTCCACAAAAGTCCCGCAAAGTGTGCATTGCTAACTATGGATTCATTTAGAGGAAACGTTGCGGGCATGATGAACATTGAGAAACTGTACATGTCGATATGGAAGGATAGATTCTGACATAGTGTGAATTGTTGTTGTGTTTGTATTGTTTTCCTACAGGTGATATGTAGCTTGATTGAAGAAATTGGTTGATCAGAAGGAGAATTTATGGATTCTCAAGCTTTCTTACCCCGCATCCTAACACCCTTCAACTATGTTGATTGGAGGGAAGATATGCAGGTGTCCTTGCGCAAGCTTGGCCTGTATAGGATGACCATGGGCCGAGAGGCAGAACCACATCATCCTACTGAGAAAAACAATTTCTTGAACCAGCTGGATGAAGCCTTTGGCTTCCTTTGTGCTCACATATCCAAGGATCTCCTCTTTTATATCGAGGTATTGAAGACTCCCAATGAAGCTTGGGAGAAACTCGAATTCTCATTTCATAAGAAATATGAAATTCAGGGACACATTTTGGAGAATGAGCTAATATCATTGCAACCCAGTGGTTTCGATACCATACATCAATTTTTTACTAAATTCAAGTCTCTTACACTACAATGTAAGAAGTGTGGAATAGAGAAGAAGGATGAGCAACTTGTGCTCTTAGTGCTTAGCAAACTCGGTTCTAAGTATTCTGTCTTTGTCTCTACCTTCTATTTTGGAAGAGATTCCATCCTCAATTGGAAGATTCCTTCACTTGACAGCTTTTCCGAGTCTTTAATACATGAGCATGACAAATTGGTCCAAATGGGAGTCCTCCAAAATTCCAAGAACCAAGCTCTTTTGATTTCAGACTCTACCAATGCACAAGCTAAAGGGAAGAACAAGGGGAAGGAGGATAAATCATATTGTTTGAAACCAAAAGAGAGTCAAAATTATTTCGAAGGATCTTCGAGCTCCAAGAAGAAGAAAAAGTTTGAAAAGGCTAAGTGTCCTTATTGTATGAGGGGTTTTTCATTCTGAAAACTAGTGCAAGAAGAAGCAGATCGACCAACTATCTTCTCTCCTCAAACAGAACCATATTGCTCTTCCACAAAGAGAAAAGAATTCTGATCATGGACAAACGAAAGAATATCATGAGAGGTGCCATGCCTTGAAATCCGACCTCTCTCAGTCGACAACCTACTTGATTGATTCTGGAGCATCCAACCACATGGTTTCCTCCAAGGATTCCTTCACTGCTCTCAACCTCACAGGAGGGCCTACTATTCATATGGGTGATGACTCCTAGATTATAGTAGTAGGAAGAGGTTCCATTAAAATCCAGCATGGTGAGCTCAAAAATGTTCTCTTTGTTCCCTCTCTTGCAGCTAATTTGTTGTCTGTAAACCAGATGACTCACAATGGCTGACCAAAGCAAGTGGTAATTGGGCCTAACTCAATAGAGATCATAGAAATATCAATTGGGAAGACTATAGAAAAAGTAATTGTAGATCATTCCTCTAAGGCATATTCTTTCTCTCATTTCATGCCATGCTCAAGTCCAGTACAACCACATCTTCTATTCGAAGCATATAAGGTATCAAAACTCTTTTACTTCCTATTGTAGATACATATTTATTTTCTAACATTTCATATTTATATTCAGATTCATAAAAAGAGGAAGACCAACATGATTTATATATTGAGTTTACACCTCAAAGAGATCTAAATCTAGATCCAGCATCCACTTCATCTCAGTAGCCTAAATTGGCTTGACATCTCATTAAAGCAACCAAGTATGGTGCTAGGGATCTAGATGATAAGGGAAGATGAGGTCCTAGTATCATAAATAGAATGTTGCACTGCCCCACAAAGATATAATTTTCCCTGATAGGTGCTTCATGATGTTGGGGTCAAATCCTCAAACATTTAAAGAAGATTTCCATGATCCTAGATGGCAGGTAGCTATGAATGAGGAATTTAATTTGCTACATGACAATAAAACTTGTGAACTTATCTTCTTACCTCCAGGGAGGAAACTTGTTTAGTGCAAATGGGTCTACAAGATGAAGATAGCCTCTGATGGAACGACAACCAAGTACAAGGCTCAGTTGGTGGCCAAAGTATACTCACAGGTTCAAGCATTGGACTATAATGAGACATTCACTCCAGTGGCAAGAATGGATTCCATCAGACTTGTTTTGGTAGTTGTAGCTTCCAAGATATGGGAGGTACATCACATGGATGTGAAAAGTGTCTTCCTCCATGGTGACTTGAAGGAATAGATTTACATGAAACAACCTGAGGGGTTTATTGAGGATCATTCCTTTGTTTGTAGACTAAGGAAATCACTGTATGGACTCAAACAATCCCCAAGGGCATGGTATTCGAAAATGGATGCCTTCCTCATGTCACGAAAATTTAAAAGATGCAAATAATATTGCAATGTTTACATGCAGAAGAAATAGGGATCCTTGCTATTGATTGTGTTGTATGTGGATGACTTGCTCATTACTAGCAGCTCTGATGTTGGATTGAGAAGCTTCAAGTGTGCTCTGAACAAAGAATTCACTATGACTGATATAGGACTGTTAAGACAGTTCCTTGGTATCGAAGTAAGTCAAAATACTTCGGGAATCATGATATCACAATCTAGATACTTATTAGACATGCTCAAAAGATTCCACATTGAATACTGCAAAGAAACCCCTTGTCCCTTTTTATCTGGCATCAGGATAGAGGAAGGTGGCTCTACACCTTTGGTAGTCAAAACTCTTTACAGACATCTCATTGGGATCCTTCTATATCTCACACATTCGAGACTAGACATATCATATGTTGTGAGTGTTGTTTCCAGGTACATATAGGAGCCACATGAGTTTCATTGGAAGGAAACAAAGAGGATCTTGTACTATGTGTAGGGTACTAGAGATTATGGGATTCATTATGCAGCTGGTGCACATCTTGATCTCATAGGATTCATAGATTCAGACTGGGAAGGATATGGGAATGATAGAAAACCCACTTCAGGATTTGTGTTTATGATAGGATATGAGCCAATTTTTTGGTCCAGCAAGGAGCAAGCAACACTTGCACTCTCTTCAGCAGAAGCAAAGTATCAGGGAGTTGTGAATGATATTATTCATTTCGTTTGGCTACATGGCGTCTTGACCAAATTTCAGATTCACACTTCACCTTTAGTGGACATTTATTGTGACAACCAAAGCACCATAAATATTTCTAGTGATCCAGTTTAGGAGCAAAGAACAAAGCACATTGAGGTTCACATGCATTATATTCAGTAACTAACGCATGAAAAATATATCACACTGCATTACTGTCAGGATCAGTTTGCACATTGAGGATCAGTTTGCAGACATATTCACCAAGACCTTCACAAAAAAAATTTCTTCTTCTTTCTCATATCTCTTTTAGGTGTAAAGGCTTGATTCATTGTTCATGTTCTTGCTTATTTTGAGGGGGGGGGGTTCCCATGAGGTTTCCCCTATTTCCTTGGTTTATTAAGCATCATTTTTTAATGATTTTAGATTGTATACAGGTGACTTTTGTCCTTGTTTCTAGGGCCCATAGTTGTCCAAGTTAGGATTAAGGGGGGTTGTTAGGATTTATAGTCCTCCCTTTTCCAAAATGGTCTATTAGATTATACTTTCCTGACTTAGGAGTCATTTATTTATTATTGGGTCCACTAGTACCATTGGATCCACTTGGTCTAATGGGTCCACCTATACGAGTCACTAGAGTGTGGGGAACACAGATAGAGGATAACTGCAACTAACTTCATATTCATGCATAATTTTATGCGCCTCCTAGACCAATCCCTACAATTTAGGATCCAATGGGAGTGTCAACACCAACCTCCTTCAGTTATTGGGAGTCGGTGACTAGTCAAGCTAAGTTATGCTCCAGTTACATTCAGTTAGATGTCCTCTAGTTCAGTTAGCACCAGTCATGCATGGATGCATATGGGTATGCACCTATTCTCACCTACTTTTCACCTACTACATCAATTAGACTAGTTTAACTAATTATAACTTATTGAGAGACTGAAATAGACATCTGGAGTTGATACAGTGAACTCCGATAGTGATTTAGAAACTTCAAGTTAACCATGAAGTCAGATTGAGTTGGTGGATTCAAATCCTATCGACATGATTCGAATTCTACTTTATGTAACATTGTTGTCTACTGTTGGGATTAATGATGTTTATATTGTACTTATACTGAGCAACTCTTATATGTTTCCTGTGAAATTTGTATTGTTTAGTGTGTATTATCCATTCCATTACATTGCATAATAATTCAAACACATTCATGAAGGCTTATATTGGATTGCGATATTTCTCGATTGTCATGTTCCATTATGGTTATGTTCCTTAATTTGTTTTCTTGCATTATGAGATTAATTATAAGCACATGAAATGGTTGGTTTTAGTTATGTTTGGTACATTCCTCCATGCTTACAATACATTATGGTTATGTTCCTTAATGTGTTTTGTTGCAATTCTCCATAAGCATTAAAGAAATTAGTCACAATAATTCTAATAGCATGCCATGACTATGCAGGATGGTGATAATTCGATATAAACCTTCAAGATTTTGAATTGATAGATAACCATTAAATAATATTATTTTTAATTATAATCTTACTACTATAAGATAATGTTTTTCTAATTCAATAATAATACTTTATTTATACTTTGATTATAATATTTTCTTAATGTGACATATTCCTTGAACCACACCACGATGTTGAGGAAGTCCACCATTACCATGGGGGATTATGACATGCAATAAAACCATTACAAATGTTCCAATACCGCATAAGTGTTAAAAAAATTAGTCATAATAAATGTCTCTAAGTAATATAACTATGAAGCATTGTTACAATTGAACCAAAAACATTCAAAATGTCACATTGGAACATTATTAATAAATATTAAATATGTTGCTTAGAGTGTTTTATTAGATAGTAAGAGTACAATAGTTGTTTAATTGTTATGTAATTAATACAATATTTAATTAGTTTATAATGCAATTGATATTCATATCTACAATGTTTCTCAAATGTTCTTTTAGATTGTGAAAGTGAAATAGTTTTTAACGGTTATCTTTGATTGCAACATTGTTGCACTGTTGTCACATAAATTATCACATTGATATTTGGAATGTTGTTGAAGGGTTTAACTATATTTGATACATCCCTTAATGGTTTTGTCGCATTGCGGCATTTATCGAGTATTATGTTGGATTATGACATTCATCGAGTGTTAAGTTGGATTGGGACATTTCTACATGGTTAGGTTGCATTATGGATGTGTTCCTTAATATTGGGCATTGTTGTAATGCATCATAACCCTTGACCGATTTTGAAATGGGACATAACCCTTGATGAATGTCGCAATGCGACTTAACCCTTGATAAAGACCACAATGCGACATAACCCTTGTTGAACGTCGAATGTCACATTATTAACGTGTAGCATCTTTGGTTATATCGACATATATAAAACACTTTTTAAAATTAATGGGTTTGTCTCATTATGACATTTATCAAGTGTTATGTTGGATTATGACATTCATCGAGTGTTATGCTAGATTGGAACATTTCTCCATGGTTAGGTTCCATTATGCATGTGTTCTTTAATGCATTTGATAATTTTTTTTTAAATATTTGTATAATCAACAACTATGGTATTTAATTAAAATTATGTAATAAATGCACTAATAAAAAAATTAGTTAGTTTCAAATACTATTGTTTAATTATTGTGTAATTAATACGATATTTAATTAATTTATATTACAATTGATATTCATATCTACATTGTTGCTAATTTAATTTTTTTTTGGTTAACCATGCTTGACTTTAGCTTTACCATATTTAACGATGGTTGAATTTAGTAAACCACGTGACCCTACTTCACAATGGGACATGAATTTCCTAAACATCAAATTTCACATTATTAATGTATCACATCTTAGGCATTGTTGCAATGCAACATAACTCTTGACCAATGTCGCCATGGGACATAACCCTTGATGAATGTCGCAATGCGACGTAACCCTTGATAAACACCACAATTCAACATAAACCTTGATGAATGCCGAATGTCACATTATTAATGTGTCGCATATTTGGTTATATCGACATATATCAAATGCTATAGCGAACCATGGGTGACTTTGGTCAACCATGCTCGACTTTAGTTTGTCTATAGTCAGACATGGTTGACTTTAGCGAGTAACATATGTTTAACCTTTATTTAACCATGGTTGAATTTTGTTAACCATGCTTGAATTTAGTTTGGCCATAGTTAACCATGGTTGAATTTAGTTTACCACATGGCCATAGTTCACAATGTGACATGAAATTTCCTAAAAATTGAATGTCACATCTCAAGCATTGTTACAATGTATCATAACCCTTAACCAATATTGCAATCTAACCTAACCCTTGATGAACGTAATAATGCAATGTAACCCTTGATAAACATCACAGTGCAACATAACCCTTTATGAATGTCGAATGCCAAATTATTAATGTGTCACGTCTTTAGTTGTGTTGGCATATATCGGACACTATAGTGAACCATGGCTGACTTTGGTCAACCATGCTTGACTTTAATTTGGACAAAGTCAACCATGGCTCACTTTAGCGAGTAAGGCTTAAATTTCGTTAACCGTGGTTAACTTTGGTTTATCATGCTTGAATTTAGTTTCACCATAGTTAACTATGGTTTACTTTAGTGAACCATGTGGCCATACTTCACAATCCGACATGAAATTTATTGAATACCAAATGTGACATTATTAATGTGTCACATATTGGGCATTTTCACAATGCAACATGATTCTTGACCAATGTCATAATCAAACATAACCCTTGATGAACTTAGCAATATAACTCAACCATTCATGAATGTCGCATTATGACGTAACCCTTTATAAACATCACAGTGCAACATAACCCTTTATGAACACCAAATGCCATAATATTAATGTGTTGCATCTTTGGTTGTGTCGGTATATACCAAACACTATAGTAAACCAAGGTTGAATTTGGTCAACCATACTTAACTTTAGTTCAGCCATAGTAAACCTTGGTTGAATTTAGCGAGTAAGTTTTGACCTTTGGTTAATTGTGGTTGATTTTGGTTAACAATGCTTGACTTTAGTTTGACCATAGTTACCCATGGTTGAATTTAGTGATTGACATGGCCATACTTTAGAACCCTTGATGAATGTTTAGTGCCACATTATTAATTTATTGTATCTTTGATTGTGTCGGCATATATCGAACACTGTAGCAAACCATGGTTGACTTTGGTCAACCATGCTTACCTTTAGTTTGGTCATAAACAATCATGGTTTACTTTAGCGAGTAAGGTTTGATGTTTTCTTTACCTTGGTTCACTTTGGTTAACTATTGTTGAATTTAGTTTAACCATGGTTGACTTTAGTGAACCACGTGGCCATAGTTCACAATGAAACATAAAGTTTCCTGAACATCAAATGTCACATTATTAATGTGTCACATCTTCGGAATTGTTGCAATGCAACATAACCCTTAACCAATGTCGTAATGTGGCATAACCCTTGAATAATTAACAATGTCACATAACCCTCGATGAACGTCGCAATGTAATACAATTGTTGATAAACATCACAATGCGACATAACTCTTGATGAATGTCGAATGTCACATTATTAATGTGTCACATATTTGGTTGTGTCGCCATATATTGGACAATGTAGAAAACCATGACTTTGCTCAACCATGCTTGAATTTAGTTTGGCCAAAGTCTAGCATGGCTAAATAAAGAGAGTAAGTATTAAATTTAATTAACCATAGTTGACTTTGATTAACCATGCTTGATTTTAGTTTGGCCATAGTTAACCATGGATGATTTTAGTGAACCACATGGTCATACATCACAATGTGACATGAAATTTCCTAAACATGGAATGTCACATTATTAATGTGTCACATCTTGGGCATTGTCACAATGCATCATAACCCTTAACTAATGTTGCAATCGGATATAACCTTTTATGAACATCCCAATGTGACGTAACCCTTGATAAACATCACAATGTGACAGAACCCTTGATCAATGTTGAGTACCACATTATTAATTTTTCACATCTTTGATTGTGTCGGCATATACCTGACATTGTAGAAAACCATGGTTGACTTTGGTAAACCATGCTTAAATTTTGTTTGGCCATAAAAGATTATGGTTGAATTTAGTGAGTAAGGTTTAACGTTTGCTTAAACTTGGTTGAATTTGGTTAACCATGCTTGACTTTAGTTTGACCATAGCATTGTTGCAATGTGA
>LPNX010481859.1:38336-83398 GCA_001517045.1 Pseudotsuga menziesii
ATTCATCTCCAGCAGGATGCCCCTCTTCCTAATGTGGGCATGTACAGGTTGTCCACAGTTGAAATGGCAGAGATTAAGAAGCAGGTTCAAGACTTGTTGGACCACGGAGTGATTAGACCCAGCTCCTCTCCATGTGGTTCACCGATTGTGTTGGTGATGAAGAAAGATGGCACATGGAGGATGTGCGTTGACTATTGGGCTCTCAACAAGATCACGATCAAGAATCTATACCCACTTCCACGCATAGATGACTTGCTCGACCAGTTGAAAGATGCTGTGTTCTTTACCAAGTTGGATTTGCGCAGTGGCTACCACTAGATCTGAATTGCAGAAAGTGATGTGTGGAAGACGACCTTCAAGACCAAGAAAGGTCTATTTGAGTGGTAAGTGATGCCCTTTTGGATTTGCAATGCACCTACAACCTTCACGCGGGCAATGAATGATGTTTTCCGGCCATTATTAGATGATTTTTTCATTGTATACTTAGATGATATCTTGGTCTTTAGCAAAACTTGGGAAGCACATGTGGGGCATGTAAAACAAGTATTAGATACTTTGAAAAAGGTGAAATTGTATGTAAAATTGTCAAAGTGTGAATTTGGCAAAACTTCATTAGTTTACTTGGGTCATATTGTAGGAGGTGGAAATTTAAAAATTGATCCTTCAAAAGTTAATGTAATTGTCAATTGGCCTAATCCTACTAACACTACTGAAGTGAGAATATTTTTAGGAGCTGTTCAATATTGGAGGAGGTTCATTCAGAACTTCTCATACATAGCATCTCCTTTGCATGCCTTAACAAGTGTGAAGAAAGCCTTCCAGTGGGGAGGTAAGCAGCAGAAAGCCTTCGACACATTGAAGGGAAAGATCAGCACCACCCCAGTCCTAGCCTTGCCCAATTTGCAGCAGCCATTTGAGATAGAGACAAATTCTAGTGGATATGCCATGGGGGCAGTATTGATGCAGCACCGCAAGCCTATTTGATACCATTCAGAGACTTTTACTCAAGTAGTGATCAACTACCCCACCTATGACAAAGAGTTGTATTCTTTGGTTCAGAGTGTCAAGAAGTGGAAGCACTACTTGATGGGTAAGGAGATGATCATCCATACCGATTATCAGCCCTTGCAGTATCTCCAGTCCCAAACTAAGCTCTAGCAAGCTCGTCATTTTAGGTGGATGGGATTTATTCAACAATTCCATCTAGTGATCAAGTACAAGAAGGGTACTAGTAACAAAGTGGCAGATATGCTTTCTAGACCTCCTATTGGTGCATCTATTGTTTTGAAAAATGCTTCTTTATCCCATGAAAGTTATATTGATCAGTATGCTATTGATGACGATTTCAAGGAGATTTATGAGAAGCTAACCAATGGCACACCGGTGGAAGACTACTATTTGTATGGAAAGTTGCTCTATCATTTGGGAAAGCTATGTGTTCCTATCAGTGAAAGAGTCCATGTAATACGAGAAGCTCATACTTCTCTTGTATCAGGGCATTTTGGGGTAGGTAAGACTTTGGCTCATTTGCAAAGACTCGTGTATTGGCCTCACATGAAAGACATTGTAACAAAATATGTAAAGGGGTGTGTGATGTGCTCTACTTGTAAGCCCACTAATAGAAAATTGGGGTTGTACTCACCACTTCCTGTTCCTTCCCATCCTTGGGAAAGCATTTCCATGGATTTTGTGGGGGGTTTGCCTATGTCTAGGAGGGGTCATGACTACTTGTATGTGGTCGTGGATAGGTTTAGCAAGATGTGTATTCTTATGCCATGTAAAAATCAGGTCACTATAGAGCAGGCTGCTTCTCTCTTTTTTCAGCATGTATGGGTTCACTTTGGAATTCCTGCGTCCAGTATCTCGAATCGGGACTCCCGATTTCTTAGAGAGTTTTGGACAAAGTTATGGTGTATGATGGACACCAAGCTGAAGAGGAGCACCACTTTCCATCCATAGACCGATGGACAGACAAAGGTAGTCAACAGGATAGTTGTCCATTTGCTTCGAGGCTATTGCAACAAGCATCCTAAGTTATGGGATGAACAGATCCAGTATGTGTAGCATGCCTACAACAGGGCTATGCATTATTCCACTCAGAGCTCGCCATTTGAGACATGCTTTGGGTACTTTCCAAAGACTCCATTGGACTTGACTTATGGGAGAGAGGTTGGTTCAAGCACTTACAAGGATGAAGACAAAGCCCGCAGGTTCATTCAGAGAGTTCAACAGGTACATCAAGCAGTGCAAGAGCAGTTGGAGAAGAGTCAAGCCCAGTACAAGGCTCGCCATGACAAGCATAGAGTCGATCATCAGTTTTAGGTGGGAGATCAAGTGTGGCTTCAGATCAGCAAGGAGAGGATGAATGGAGAAGGAAAGAAGCTCAAGCCCATCAGATATGGTCCCTTCACCATCTTGGAGAAGATTGGGACGAATGCTTTTCGCTTAGAGCTACTGCCATACATGCAGATCTACTCAGTGGTGAATGTGGAGAACTTGAAACTCTATGAGCCTCCCATGATCATGGATGAAAGGGAGAATGTCTCATTGCCATCAATTGATGAATTTTCTCCTGAGTACATGGATGAGCTACAGGAAGATGTCATCTTGGACAGAAGGACAAGGAATTCTTGCAGAGGTGATGTTGATTATCTTCAAGTGGGCATCAGAGGCACTCATCTAAGCAAAGCCAAGTGGATCAAGAAGGAGAAAGTGAGGGAGAAATTCCCTCACCTATTTGTTGATTAGTAAAGGATTTTGGAGGCCAAAAGCTTCTCAGTGGGGAGGAATGATCCAAGAGGATCCAAGAAGGAATTTTTTTTGAAGCCCTCCAATCTCAGTAAAACTAGTGTCAGATCAAAGGGCTCGTCGATATGATTCCAACGACATTCGTTTCACCTCAAACGGACTCTGTATGAGAAAGTTATCACGTTCGATTGTATTGATGAAACAGGCAAATTTGGCAAAATGGGGGTGCCACGTGGCACCACTGGCAGGGTGACACATGGCATCCATACAGTATGGATAGATGACGTGGTAGTTGTACAGACAGACAGGTGGCAGTACGGTCCAATCAATATGCAACACGTGTCATGTACAAACGATGAGGTGGCAATCCAGTCAACAGTACTGACCAATCCGAATGCGACACGTGTCAGTACAGAGGTCACTGCACAACTTAGTTGGTAGTACGACAGATGAGTTGGTAGCTGACTGGGTGTTGAGGTGGACCAATCCAAAACTGCCACATGGCAGCACCGGATTGGCCAATATTGATTGAAGTTCACCAAAATGTTGTTGCTCCGCCGGTTTCGAACTCTTGACCTCCCATACCCTATCTCTGTGCCTTTACCAATTGCACTGGTAGTGTTCCTTGTATAAGGTATTGAGATAAATTTATTTAAAGTGAAGTGGAATTTCAAGCCCCAAAGGGGCTGGGGCTTAACCCCGACCCTGGTTCTTCCTCCAGCGTGACCGAGAGCTCCGACCAACACGGGAGCCCGCGCTCTATTTAGCACATGTTGAATTATAAACTATGGAGTTTGGGTTAAAAGTGGGTTGAGAATTGTTTTTTGGTTATAACAATTTTTTTGGTTTTATAAATAGTTATGTTGGGTAGTTTTGCAACCAGATTTTATTAATGCCATACTTGGGTATGTGGTTGGCATAGTTGTTAATTATGTCAACTACATGATAAAAGGAGCTTTAAGTGAACCCAACCAAAACTTGAGGAGTTGAAACAAAATGCCAATCTTGGAAAATTTGTTGTAACCAAAGAGAACATGAGGAAAATGTGAAGAGGGGCAAGTCATGGCTATATAAGCCCCCTTAGTTTCCATTTGCCACTCATGCTTTGGAGTGGAGACTTTGTAGCTAAAGGAGAGAAGGGAGATTGCATAGCTCTGTAGGAGGAAGGTATGAGTGTTTATACTCGTTTTACACCATCTTCAGGCTTCGGAGTTGTTGGAAGCAGTCTTGTTGTGTTTTGGGAAGCGGTTCTCTTCCTGACCATTGTCGCCAAGGTATCATTGTATCATTGCCATGTATTTTTCCTTATGCTGAGATTATAGATCGGTCCTCCTATTGAGAAGCAGGCCCGGAGACGTAGTCCATCCTGGACGAACTCCGTTATCAACTTGTTGTTGTTATGTGCGTATTGTCTATGCTGTTTGGTTCTCTTCTTATGGATTTGTGATCTTCATTCATGCTCTTTGTGCAATTCATGTTAACGTCATGTAGTAGCAAATATATTGTTTTCGGATCAATATGCATCAACCAGAAGGTTTTGTATCTAATCCATCTTTAGTGTGCAATTTAAAGAAATCATTGTATGGGCTCAAGCAAGCCCCCAGGGCTTAGTACACCAAGATTGATGGATTTCTACTGTCATTGAGTTGTGTTCGATGCAATTCTGATCCTAATGTCTATTTGAAGCTGATTCATGGTTCCTTAATGATTATTGTTCTCTATGTGGATGACCCACTGATTATAGGAAGTTCAAAGAAAGAGATTGCCTCCTTGAAGGATGCAATGAACCATGCCTTTTCTATGACATATTTGGGATTGTTGAGCCAATTCTTGGGTCTTGAAATTGCTCAATCCCAACATGGAATCAAGGTTCATTAGTCAAAATATTCTTCAGATTTTCTCACCAAGTTCATCATGAAATATTGCAAGCCAAGCAAGACTCCATTCCTTTCAGGAGTAAAGCTTGAAGAAGCAGGTTCTTCTCCTATGGTAAATAATACACTACATAGGAAGTTGATTGGGTGTTTGCTTTATCTTACCCATACTCGACCTGAATTATCTTATGCAGTTAGTGTGACTTAAAGATACATGGATCAGCCTCATGAGATCCATTGGAGATCAACCAAGAGGATCCTAAACTTTGTACAGGGAACAATGACTCATGGGATTTTCTACAAAGCAAAATATGACTTAGAGCTAGTTGGATTTACTGACAGTGATTGGGTAGGTGACATCACAGATTGAAAGTATACCTTAGGATATGTGTTCATGCTTGTAGAATGACCAATCAGCTGGTCAAGTAAGAAGCAGATTTCCATAACACTCTCACCTACAGAGGAAGAGCATAAAGGAGTTGTAAATGCAGCTACTCAATGTTTATGGTTGCAAGGGATACTTGGAGAATGTGGTTTTGAATCAGAGTTTTCAACAGTCATCTATTGTGACAATCAAAGCACCATTTGAATCTCCACTAATCCAGTTCAAAGATAAATAACCAAGCACATTGAGATCCATATGCACTATATCATGGAGCTTGTGCATGATGGTACCATTTCTCTACTCTATTATGCATCTTCATAACAAGTAGCATATATCTTCACCAAAGTATTCTATGCAAAGACCTTCACTAATATAAAATCACTGCTGGGGATTTCTGATCATGTGGTGAAGAATGATTGATAACAATATTTCCAAAATTTTGTTTCCTATCCATGTTTAAGGGAGGATTTTCCCACTGGGTTTTTGCCTCTTTCCTTGGTTGTATGGACATGCAGTATGTAAAAAGGGTGACTAAGCCTTGTTTCTAGGCCCTATAATTTTCTAATATTTACTCATAAATTCAAGCTTAAGGGTGGGTTTTAGAATAATCAACCCATAGTTACCCATATTTGACATTAATTAAATCATTTTTGTCTTATTCCTAGATTCCTAGATTCCCTCTCTATGCTAGTTGACTTCTACATGTTCCTAGAAGTCAATACTTACTAAAATGGGTCATGGAGCACTTTGGAATCATCCTGGAAACATATTTAGCAAGTATGATTTATTCTTGGTTCCTTAAAATGCATGTTTTCTTTTTCTGAAAGCTGCTTTGCTTTACAGCAGTTTTAAGGCATAAAGGAAAAGCTAGTCTAGGGGAACTTGCCTTGTTTTTTGAGCACATCATCCTCCTTCCTTTTCTAAAAAAAAAAAACATGAATGAGTTTTATTTCCATGACTTATTAGTTTTCCCACTTGATTTAGCTAATTTGTGAGTATCTTCATAGATTCGGAAAGTCCTTTTTGCACCTATGGGGGATTTGACTTGTTTTAGTAAGCCTGCTTTTTTACCAATTCGAATAGCAACCTAGTGATTTCAAATATATCATGTAATTATATATTTGAGCAGCCTATTACTTCATATGGTTGGATTATGCACACTTATTCAAAACATGATTAAGTTATGCTCCAATTTCAGTCTCCTTTTGTGTGAATTTTGCATGTTTGATTAGCAATTTTGTGAGTGTAATTGATCTATCACTTGGGTTCAATTTACATAGGAAGTTACATGTTAACAATCACTTTTCATGCTTTCTAACATCCACTTTCTACTGTGCGGAATGCGGAAGCCAAAAAATTCTTTGTTGTTTTTTATTTTTCTCATTTTTTCGACTTCCAGTTCCCACATTGCGGAATGCAGAAATCAAATATTTGATGTTTTTCTTCACAATTTTTTTCTTCCACTTTCTGAAGTATGGAATGTGGAATGTGAAACTTTGATGCATTTTTAGTTCAAATAAATTTCTTTCCAACTTCCACTTTCCATTGTGCGGAATGCAGAAGCCTGCAACTCCAAATCCAAACTTTCCCAAAGTTTATATTTCCAAAGATTCAGTTGCTTAAATATTAGATTTTGGCTGTCTTTCCATTTTTCGAATTTCACCGAAGAAAAAAAAGAGAAAACAGATTAAAACTTTGACCTGGAAGGCTTGCACTATTCTTTCAACTGTTTTATGACGTATAAAATATTTGTTGTAAGCTTGAAAAACCACAAGAACTAGTTCTATGTTTGTCACATTCCACATTTAATATTTATAAAATATAATGAATAACTGTTAACTGGACTCATGGAATATGTTCATTTGAATTTTCTTTTTATATATATGGATTTTAGTTAGGTCACATGAATATGTTACATTTGAATTTTTTATTTTTTTGTTCATTCCCTGTTTCATTCCACGGGAAAAAATAACCATCACGTTATGGACACTATGTTAATTGAATATTTTATTTCACTTTTGCTACATGGTTCTTTCAACCTTTTCCCATTGGTACAAGTCTGCTCATTAAACCAAGTGAACTCACTCAATTCATCATCTATTTGGTTATGAATTCCTATCTCAGATGGCCTTCACAAGCATGAGCTATTGCTTCCAATTATATATAGTAACCTTGTAGAAAATGGACAACTAGAAGAAGGAACTATAATCAAAGTTACCCAATGTACATGCAACAATGTACATAAGGTAATGTACGTTTAATTTCCTTGTTCTTTTTTCCCACTTAATCAATTTCAAATTGTTCACGCATCCAATATTTTTGTCTCCCATTGAAGTCTAACATACTTCTTCTCACAGGACTATCGCATTGCTTACACTCGAAGTTGTCACATTGGATGAAGCAATTATTGGAGATCTTTCACCTTACCACTTACCTGTATTTTATCCCTTGCAGAGTAGTTCATTTGTTGCAGTGAACCCTAGATCAATAAATGAAAACCCTTCCTTGGCGGTATTGACGATCCCATTCACGTCACTCTCCTCTTACAACAAAGTTTGGAACATTCAAGGCTGAGTTACTTCCAAGAAAAACGTACATGAATATGCAAACCAACGAGGTTCTGGAAAAGTGTTTGGATTTGACCTTATTAATGCTTCACACGATGAAATACATATATCTTCATTCAATGAATTGGCACTCTCTTTGTATGACCAAATACAAATAGGAATAGTGTACATAGTATCAAATGGCATAGTGAAAGCATTGTTATGTATATAATATTACGAGCAATTATTTTAATATTAATGTAGTATTAATTAAAACATAGGATCACACCCTTTCAGTGAAATGATGTATTTTGACCTATAAAAGGTCTTCTCATCATTGTAATTAAATCATCATTCAATATTCAATTTTACTGTGGTTAATTTTCGGAATTCATGTGGGTTTTAGAGTTTTAGTCTGCTTCAAGTGGTATCAGAGCCTCGTTTGCCTTATAGCCTTATTTTAGGGTTTCCCTAAAATATTGGACATTGTCCAAAAGAAAAAGAAAAACGTAAAAAAAAAAAGAAAAAAAAAGGAAAGAAAAAAAAAGTTAAAAAAAAGAGATAAAAGTAAAAGGAAAAAAAAGAGAGAGGGTAAAAGTGAAACCACACCTGGTTTCTTAAAGTGGGTTTGAGTTTGAATATAAAAGTGCAAAATAATTACTAGTAAAGAGAAAGTGAGATTTGAACTTAGGTGGGGAATGTAACACTCATTCCTCCCAACCACCCAATCTACTCACATTTTACAAAACTTAAGGGAAAATAAAGATTTTATTATATAATAATTAATATAATAATTAATTATTATTCCTTAAACCTCGCCATTCTTAATAAAACAAAATTCATGCTTGCACAAGAAAAATGGCAGAAATGAATGAAATTAAAGAAAGAATGGCGAAATTAGAGCTTAACCAAGCCCAAGGTTCTAAAAATATTGAGGGTTTACACTCAAGACTCAACCAAATCGAAGAAGAATTACATAAAAGCAAAATCGAATTATCAAAGACTGTAAAAAAAGAAGTCAACGAATCAGTATCTTGGGAGATGGAAGGTGTAAAAAGAAACATCATAGTATTGCTCGAATCTGGGTTAAGCAAACTCGAGAATCATTTGGAAAACACAATTACTACATTAGTGTGCAATATGTCAAAGGAAGACCAACCATCCTCAAATTCAAGGCATCATAAGACAATTCCTCCCAAAAGAGGAAGTCCACAAGAAGAGTTCGATCATGATCTCTCTCCAAATCATGAGCAGTCACTTTCTCCTCCAAAAAGGAATGGATATCAAATGAAACCCAAGTTAGAATTGTCAAAATTCAATGGAGACACAAAACAGAGCGTGGCATGGATCATGGGGTCTTCACTTGTTGACCAATATCCTATCACGTTAGTTCATATTGTGGGTTTTCAAATTATTAAAAATTGAACCAATATATTGCAGGTATTGGGGAGATGAGAGGTTTAAGGTGGGGGTGGGTAGGGTGGTTTATAAGGATTGAGGTATAAAAAGGGGTGGGGAGGAGGTTTTAAGTATTGGGAGGGGGTTTCAACAAAAAGAGTTTGGGTCAATATCTTTGGAAATTAAGGGTATTCTTTAATATCCCATGATCGCACGTGCTATGTGAGATGTTCACTAAGTGAATTCCCCGTGGCATGGATCAACAAGGCAGAAGAATTTTTTACCATACACAATATCACAGCTGACAAGGAAATGATAAAATATGCCTCTATGCAACTAGAAGCGCGGGTTTACAACTGGTACATGTGGTGGAAGGTTACAACACAGGAAACTAAGCGCAAGCGGAGAACATTCAAAAATGATTTCTTTAAGAGGTTTGAAGACTTAAAAGAAAAAAATTCTTCACAAAACTTACCAGACAACAGTAAAAAGGTGATGACGATGAATACATCGATAAATGGGAAGCCCTGGTGACACATGTGCCAGAACTCATAGACAATCAACACCTCCAAACTTAATTGTACGGACTAAAACCCCATATAAGAGATGAACTAGATCTACTAAATGTATCAACCTTGGACAAGGCAAGACGCACAACAAAAATCATTGAAGAAAAATTAAAAAAAGCGTGGAACAAAAATGATGAAAAAGATATAAGGTCTATTCCAAATACAAAAATCAACACCAAATACCACCCACCGCATCTAAGGAATGAAAACAAAACCACCTTAGAAGCCCAACGGATGAAAGAAGGAAAGTGTAAGTATTGCGAAGAGAAGTGGGACCCAAGACACAGATGTTTAAAAAAAGAGACCACCAAGAACTTATATCAATGTGAAGCAGAAGAAGAAGACAAGTCAGATAGCGATGAATCCAACATAGAAGAAACTCGTGACATCGAAAATCCTTTGTCATATTCAGAAGATGAATAAACTCCCAAAAAATCATCTGCAGCCATAACAGGAATACACCAACCACAAACATTAAAATTAAAAGGGCATATAAAAAATAACAATGTTGTAGTCCTATTCGACACAGGAAGCACCCATAATTTCATCGATGTAAGTGTTGCAAAGAGGATTAACCTTTTCATATATCCATTACCCAACATGAAATTAATGGTAGCAGATGGAAAAAAGATCGAAAAAGTAGGGAAATGCCACAAAGTTAAGCTGCAAATACAAGATTATAACCTTGAGTCAGAATTTTACATAGTGCCCTTAGGAGAGTTGATACAGTATTAGGAATTCAGTGGTTGCAAACACTAGGTACCTACTCAGTAAACCACCAAGAACACTTTATAAAGTTTAAATGTCAAGGAGAAAGATACAAATTATATGGGTTCCAACCCCCTCACACGCAAATTGTGTCATCCCACAAAATGGAGAAGCTAATTCGAAAAGGAGCACCAACATATGTCGTACAATGCCAGGAGATGGAATTATTAAATTTAGAAGTAGTTAAACCAGATCATCCAAAGATCCAAGGATTAATCCAAAAATACAAAAAATTATTTGAAGACCTCCCCATGGATTTACCACCAGAAAGGAAGATCGAGCATTTCATCGAAATCAAGTCAGGATCCAGCCCTGTCAATGTTAAACCCTATAGGTATCCACACCACCATAAGAAAGAGACTGAAAGATTAATCCATGATTTATTGAAATGTGGAGTGATTACAGAAAGTGGAAGTCCTTATGCTGCACCAGTAGTACTAGTACAAAATAAGGATGGATCATTTAGGCTATGCATTGATTACAGAGGACTGAAAAAAATAACTATTAAAGACAAATTCCCCATTCCATTTATCGATGAAATGTTGGATGAACTGCATGGCACAAGGTACTTGTCAAAATTAGACTTAAGGTCAGGATATTACCAAATCAGAGTAAGGCTAGAAGATGTGGCAAAGATAGCTTTCCGAGCCTATGAGGGACATTACGAATTTAAGGTAATGCCTTTTGTACTAACTAACGCCCCAACGACATTTCAAGCAACCATGAATAACCTATTCCAATCATTCCTAAGGAAGTTTGTATTAGTGTTTTTCTATGACATCCTTATATACAATAAGACATGGAAGGATCATCTCACACACCTAGAACAGGTGCTCTCTATTTTAAAAGAAAATCAGTTCTACACCAAGATGTCCAAATGCACGTTCGGTAAAGAAGAAGTGAGCTATCTTGGACATGTAATATCTAAAGAAGGAGTCAAGGTTGATCTAGAAAAAATCAAATCCATCACAGAATGGCCCAACCCTACTAACATCTCCAAGTTAAGAGGATTCCTCGACCTAACGAGATACTATAGAAGATTCATTAGGAATTATGCGCATAGAACCACACCCTTATCCAACATTCTAAAAAAGAATGCATTCCATTGGAATGAAGAAGCAAAAAAATGTTTTGAAGCCTTAAAATAAATTATGTCCTCCACACCTGTATTAGTTACCCCAGACTTCTCTGAACCAGTCGTGATAGAATGTGACGCTTCAGGTTATGGGTTGGGAGCAGTACTAATGCAAGATGAACACCCGATTACTTTTGAGAGCAGTAAATTAAACAAGTGAGAACAATTGAAGTCTAGATATGATAAAGAAATGTTGGAAATTATGCAAGCATTGGTAAAGTGGTGAAAATACCTCTTAGGAAGCAACTTCATGATCCACACAGACCATAATAGTCTTCAATACCTACTTCAACAGAAAACATTGTCCACAGAACAACAAAAGTGGATAGAAAAAATTGCTGCTTTTGACATGGAAATAATACACAAAAAAGGGAAGGAAAATGTAGTCACAGATGCACTCTCCAGAAAAGATGAGGATATTACCTCTTACTCCATCTTAGTTGCAATTCTAGAATGGCTGAATGAAATATGAAGTGAATGCGCTAAGGACCCAAAAACAAGCGCTGTAATTAACAACTCCAACCGTGACCCCAAGTTTGAATGGAAAAACAATATTCTTTGGTATAAGGGGAGGATTTATTTGAACTCAAAATCTAAGTTCAAGGTTAAAGCAATAAAAGAATCCCATGATTCACCAGTCGCCGGACATGTAGGATTCTTCAAATCTTATTATAATGCAAGAAGGTCATTTTTCTAGAAGGGAATGTAGTAAGATATCGAACAATATGTGGTAGAATGCGACAATTTCCAGAGAAACAAAAGTGAAAATGTTTTAACCCCAGGGTTACTCCAACCCCTACACATTCCAAACCAGAAATGGGAAGAGATATCAATGGATTTCATTGATGGGTTACCTCCATCAGAAGGAAAGGAAAATATCCTTGTAGTGGTTGATTGATTAACCAAATTTGCTCACTTCATGGCAATAAAAAAAACAGACATGGCAAAACAAATTGCAGAAGTATTTTGCAAAAATGTCTACAAATTGCATGGCTTCCCAAAAGTCATTGTCAGCGACAGAAATGCAAAATTTAATAATTTTTTTTGGAGGAACTCTTTAAAAAAATGGGTATATCACTCAATATGAGCTCAGCTTACCACCCCCAAACAAATGGTCAGACTAAAGTCATAAATAAATGCTTAGAATCATATATACATTGTTTCATAACAGATAAACAAAACCATTGGTCTTAATGGTTACACTTAGCAGAATGGTGATACAATTCAACATACCACACCTCCGCAAAAATGAACCCTTTCCAAGCATTATATGGGTATGAACCTCCAAATTGGAAGGAGTTAGTTATGAGTGACACTAATGTTCCAGAAGTAAGGAACCAACTAGAGAAATCTCAAAAAACAATTGAACTACTAGAGGATAACTTAATCATGGCACATAATCGCATGAGGCAACACACAAATCAATGCAAAACCGAAAGAGAATTTGAAGTAGGAGACTGGGTATTCGTAAGAATCCAACCTTATAAACAGGTATCCCTTAAAAGTGGAGGGAGACACAAGTTGGCCCCAAAGTTATATGGATGGTACCAAATTATCCAAAATATTAGTCAAGTGGCATATAAATTACAATTACCTGATAAAAATCGTATCCACAATGTCTTCCATGTATCATATCTCAAAAATATGTTGGGTAAACATCAAACAGTACAAACAATACTTCCTATGTTAGATGATGAAGGAAGGGTCATTTGGGAACTCGAGGAAATCATTGCAATCTGAGAAAGAAAACTTTGTTCTAGAACACTCAAGGAATATCTCATTAAGTGGAACAATTTTCCAGATGAAGATGCATCATGGGAGACAGAAAAGTTTCATCAACAATACCCGTCCTTACCCTTGCTTTGAGGACAAAGCATTCTAAAAGACGGCGCCAATGTTATGTATCTAATATTACGAGCAATTATTTTAATATTAATGTAATATTAATTAAAACAAAGGATCACACCCTTTCAGTGAAACGACGTATTTTTACCTATAAAAGGTCTTCTCATCATTGTAATTAAATCATCATTCAATATTCAATTTTACTGTGGTTAATTTTAGGAATTCATGTGGGTTTTAGAGTTTTAGTTCGCTTCAAGCATCCAATCCAATTTTCAACCATTTGAAAATCCAAAATGAGATTTTCCTAGGTTCCTCCACAACCATCCAACCATGCTTAGATGAATACCCCTTAATACCTTCATATTGATCTAACTTTAAAACTATTCAAGAGATTCAAACTATACCTGCCAATTCCATGGTTGACCTTGTTGGACTTGTCATTTCAGTTTCACCTATGTCCACGATATGAAAATGAGATGTGTTGAGACTGTTAGGTGCAGCATTGGACTCTGTGACATTTCAGGCTATAGTATTAATATAACACTTTTGGGAGAGCATTCATTAGAGGAAATTTCAACTCAAAATGGGCCTCCTAAAAAAAATTAAAAAAATAATAGTTAAAATAATAAAATAATATTTATTAATTTTGGAGGAAGAAAAGAAGAAAACTACTTTTTTGTTTGTATTTTCGACATATCTCCCTGTTTTTTCACTCAAATTTTGATCGGAAGAGCCCGTTGGATGCAGAATTAAATTCCGCATCCAACGAGTACCCACTTGGTATACTTTTGATGGACCCCGCTACACCAAAAACAAGAAATACTTGAAAGAATGTGATGATGACATCATCATCACATTTTTTCAGCTATTTCTTGTTTTTGGGGTAGCGGGGTCCGTCAAAAGTATGCTGAGTGGGTACTGGTTGGATGCGGAATTTAATTACACATCCAACGGGCTCTCCAGATCGAAATTTGAGTGAAAACATGGGGAGATATGTTGAAAATACAAACAAAAAAAGTAGTTTTTTTATGATACCTATCCCCAAATTTATATTAAAAAGGTGTTTAAGAACTATACGGTATTTCAATTTAAAGAAATTTCATTGGCCAACACATGATGCCATGGAATTTGAGTTAAAGTTAAAAGGCCCATTTTGAGTTGAAATTTCCTCTAATGGTCAAATTGAAGGAGCCCAACTTACCAATCTTTGCGGTTTACCTACTCCTCCAGCTGTAGCAATCAAAGGTGGTCGTGTTACCAATTATAATGGAAAAACTGTTGGGAACTATCTCTAACACTACTATTTTTATAAACCCAAATATTGAAGAAACTTCAGTTCTCTAGAAATGGTTTCATGACAATAGATTTCGTTCAGCATCACCGTCTTTTTGAGCTGAAAATTCAATGCCTCTCATTCTTCTCCTCGTAAAATCATTACCATCAATGAGCTACAAAATATTCAACCATCTAAAAAGCCCGTTTGGTACTCTCTTGTAGCAACCATCACAAATGTTTGGCATGGATGAATTTCATTTCCTTGCATGCCCTCTTTTTGTTGTTGGTATACAATGCATGAAAAAGATTGCCCACAAAGTTGGAGACATTTGGAATTGCAGTAAATGTGATGGGGAGTTTCTTGAATGTGACTACTGATACATAGTAAATGTTGACTTGGAATATGACACTGGATACCTTAATGGTGTCATAGATTTTGATGATGTTTCAAACCAACTCATGGGAATTTCTGCAAAAGACCTATGTCTTCTCTCAATTGAAGCAACATCAATTGTTGAAATAGTCCACAGGATTTGCAACAAACAATTACTTCTTACTCTTTCAGTTAGAACAGAGACCTTCTATGGAATTTCATGCCTAAATTTTTTAATTGTCATGGTTGAAAACACATAATTGACAATTTCAGATGAACATTTAAATATATAGGTTTTTTCAACCTGATACTTAAGCATTCTTTATTGTCTGTAATGAATGTTTTCAATTCTCAACTTTAATTCCTTATTTCATAGTTCAACATAGAAGGTTATTTTTTTAACTCCCTTATAGCACTTCTATTTTGCAGTCTCATAATTGAACTGTACAAGCTATCGCTTAACGCTTTTTACCTAAATTGTTGATGCAACCTATATGGTAACTTTTGAATACAATACTAATTTTCCATTGTGTTTATTTATAAAATAAACAACCTTGTTTTCTGGTTTCTTACCACAACTTTTCATTCTTCTGTACATAACAATAATTACATTTAATGTTTCTTTTTTTTCATATATCCTTTCTCATACTACACTTTGTTCTTCTATATTGCTTCTTTCTTACAATTATCAAGCTAAGAATTGAAAAAAATACTTACTCCATAAATATTATTTTAAGATACATTCTTAGTTCCCAATATGTAATGAGTTAACATTTGTTTTATATCTTCTTCTTTATACCTCTATACTTTGCAGTTAATACATATAGAAAATGAGTCACTACCAGCAATCAAAGCTTCTAATTCTTTAACAAGTTTAAGGTTTTCTTGTAGGAATTATGCCGACTCATGACAATGAACAAGTCAATGCACGAAGAAGAGTTGTATATGCACATAACAGAGATAAAAAAAAAAACAACGTCTTCTTTATAGAGTTGCTCGTCTACCTATGCATATGTCTTCTTCAAATTCTCTTACCTAATATTTTGATAGACCTTCACTTCCATCCCCTATGTTAAATCCATCGAGCACCCACCTCGATGATGCACATCAATGATTTCATAAAAAAATGGACCAACTGGCTGATATGCATGTTTGCTGAATTTGTAAAGAATGTTACCTTGGTATTGTAACAAAAAAGTTCCATGGTGCATATACTTGTTCTCATTGTATTCTAGAATGAAAAGGCCATCACTTTTCCTTGGAAAATAGTATGACCCATGAATCCAACTAGCTGTCCTTCCAGTACTTACACAAGTTAAAGAAATTCTCATTAGTCGTGCTAACCCAATATTACAAGTCACACAAGCTCATGGTGGTCAGTATAAATATTCTGGCCATACTATATTCTTCCCTTAAGACATTTCCAATATTGCCACATACCTACCCCATTTAATATCAGAACTTGACATCCTTTTTATTCGCAAATGAAACTCTACAAACAATCCATATGAACTATTTGTTAGTCAAACAAATGTTCTTGTTGCCCTTCAATACAAAATAGCAAACAACCCATACTACAAGGATGTACAAGTCAATCCAATTGCACTAGCTTCTTTGCCTCTCATTTCAACAAACATTTCACCTTTAATTATGCATGTTAATAGAAATGATACATTATCTCATCAGCAAATCTTGTCCTATATAGTTCAACTGTAAAATTCATTTGAACCCTATGAATTAGAATCCTCCTCGTTTATTTCAACACAAACTAATGCTAGAACTGAGGTTGAAGAAATTAGACAGTTGTTACACATACCAAATATCCCACTACCGCCTTCCATTGATTTTCCCCCTATAGGCATATCCCCTTTCAATGAGTACAACACAAAAGGCCTTCTTTCCATGGATTTTCCAACCTTATGCCCCACAGGTGCAACAATGCTTAAAAAACCACGCATTCATGAAGTTGATATGCGCGAATATGTACTTCACCTCATTCACTATCATGACAACAGATTTTTTCGACATCCTCTCTTCCGATACTACATATACGATCTAATTATGCATTATCGGAGTAATGCTACTGCCTCTGGTTTTGTCAAAATTAATCTTGAAGATACACTACCTCCCACAATACTTCAGCTTGTTAACCAATTGCAAGATATGCCTAATGACATTGGTGACCGGGTCGCAAGGTTTGGGTCTTCATTATGTGGAACACGCTCTTATTGGAACAAAAGTAGAGTTTAACTCACAAATATGATCAATCAACAAGGCACACCAACGTTCTTCTTTACCCTTAGTGCAACCGACACAAAATGGCCAGATTTGCATGCTCTAATTCTTGTTGGACGCCCTATCGGTTTAGCTCAATACTATCAATGGAATATTCACAACATCATATCAAATACACATATTACATCACAATACATGCACAATAAATACAAAATATTCCTTCAATAGGTGCTTCAAAAAGGTTTTCATATAACAAATTCTTAGTGCAGGTATTCTACCATCTCTTCCTTCTGATTCTTCTCTTCATGTTTCTCACTTTATACAATTCATTTCTAATATATTTCTTTTCCTCCCATGTAGGTATGAATGGCAGCATAGAGGATCCACAAACATTCATGGTTTTATTTGGTTGGTAGATGCACCAAATATGGACACCTTAGAATGGGAAGATGTTCTTGAATTTGAAGCCGCAAAAAAAGAAAAATTGACACATATGTTACAGCTTCGAATCCTTGTAATTCCCACTTGTCCACATATGAGTTCACCATTCAACTACAAATGATCCATGCAGTCTTGTATCACCATCCATAATTTCATCAAACTAATCAGATGACTATGAACAACTTGTAAATTTTGTTCAAAGGCACACCAGATGTTCAGAATCAACTTGCCTTCGCAAAAAAGGAACATTCGTTCAATGTCGCTATGGTTTTTTGTATGACCTGGAAGCTACTTGTTCATTATTCATTGATCCAAATGGATGTAAAACCTACAATCCTACAAGAAATGATTCCCTTCTAAATATTCACAACCCTACCATGCTTTCAATATGGAGGGCTAGTGTTGATTTCCAACCTATTCTTTCTAGACATGCTGTCCTCAAATACATTTCAAAGTATGCATCAAAAGTAGAGACAAAATTAGAAAACTACTATGCAATTGTCTCTCTCCTTGCACATGCAGCACTAAGTGACGTCCCCATTCTTCAGCCAATCAAACAACTTCTTGCACAAACAGTTGTATAATGAGATATTAGTGCACAAGAGACATGTCACATGCTCCAAAAAATCCCTCTTGTGCTTTGTAGCCATCACTTCTTTTCTCTAAATGTGAGACAAAGTGTCTTTCGTCGTGTTTGTAATGGCACTAATAACACCCCTTCAACCCCCCCCACCCCTTCATAGTTTCATACATGCAAATATCCTTTTCTCTTAAACATCTAACCTTGCTTGAAGCTGCTTGTTCTTGGTCTTTCTCACCTAATAGGAAAAAAAACCCTTGGAAACAAAACTTGCATCACAAGATTGTTAGAGTCTATCCACATTTCACTTATATTCCTCCCTTCGATTCTTCATCTTTTGAACCGTTTTGTTGGAGCAAACTTCTTTCATACAAACCTTCTCATTCCATTCGTTGGGATATTGGAACAACAACTTCTGAAATTATTTCTCATTGGAATCACATTAAAGTCACATATGTTGTGTGGCGTGTTGAACGAGCACAAGAAGAACCATCTACACCTCTATTTCATGATTCAAACTCTGATGCCATTGCCTTTCCCTTTTCCCATAGCATGGATGAATGGGAACTTCTCTCTTAGATGAGACTAGGAGACAACATTCAGATTTATGACCTTGAAATGCTTAGATATCATGATTTTGACAAAAATCACGATTGGACACATAAAAATATAACCACCCATTTGCATGAGACAACAACATCATGCATTGACCTCAATTGATTTTCCACCCAACTACATGAAGACACCCCTTCATAGTTTAATTTGCCTGATTCCTTGTCTTCCACACAACACATAGCCTTTGATATTGTCATTTCCCATTTTAGAAACACTACACCTACTCAACCACTCAAAATGGTGGTTCAAGGTACTGCAGGCACCGGGAAACCTTACATCATATCTTGCTTGAAATCTGCACTCCAAACTGCATCTGAACAAACTGCCTCCCCACTTCTTCTCCTTGCTCCAACTGGTGTTGTTGCTTTTAACATACATGTATCTACAATGCATTTTTCTCTTTGAATACCCATTGGCATTAGGGGAATTTTGAGGTAAAAAATGGGTCTTAAAAAAAATGTACTATCAAAATTCACTTTAAAAGAACCAATGGATGGCATTATCTATAATAGTTGAGGTGGCATTGGTTGAGTTAAGGATGCTTATTTATTAAATTGTAAATGGTGAGTGAAAACCCATAGTTAACTATATTAATGTTGTAAGTAAAATACTCATGATGAAAATAGTACTTATAAATTATTTTTAATATAATATAAATGCACTAAAGTACTCTTCAAGTACTGAGAAATAAAAGTACTCTTTATATTTCAATATAAAATAAATATACAAAAAAAATTAATATTTTATTTAAATGTAATTATTTTTTTTATATTTCAATATAAAATAAATTACAAATATAAAAAAAGTAAACGCTCTATTCAAAACTAAAATTATGTAATTACTTTTTCAATATTTAAAATCAAAATCACTTAACATCTTATAATAAAAACAATTTGATGAGCCCCAAGAGTTAGCTCAATCGGTCGAGTACTCGTAGTTAGGCCTCCCAGCATGTGAGGTCGCGGGATCCATTCTCATCGACTCTATTGGGGTTAGGCACGCAGAGGCCGCAGGTGTGAGGCCCCTTCGGGTGGGTCCGCCAGAAATTATTCCGTGGATGTAGCCCGTCGGTCAAGCCGGCGCGTGAACCACATTGAAAAATAAAAATAAAAAAATTTGATGATTAATAGTTTTTCCTTTTTATATAATTATTATATATAATAATCTATTATAATTACTATTTAAATATAACAAATATGTATTTATTTATTTTATAAAAATAAAATATTATATTATAATAAATTACTATATATATATTTATTCTCATCTCGTTGAATTTTAATATTAATATTTTTTTAAAATTTAGGTATTATTCAAGGTTCATAATTTATTATCACCTTTTAACCTTTGAAACATCTATATCTATATCAACATAAATTACATATGTACATTCAAGTTACAAAACCAAATACACGCATAAAATATTAATGCAACAATTGGAATGAACTATTATATCATAATAAAATATTATATTATTGTAATTTTTATTACATATAATAATAATGTTTATTACATATAATCTCATTTGCTTAATATTAACTCAACTTTTTTGTGGTAGAAATTTGTGTAATATTCTTTCATCTCAATATCAACATTTTTTTAAATTTATTTAATGATGTTATTAATTATCGCATTAAAAATAATATATAATATACATAATATATATCACAAGAAACTATTAAAAATGAGTTTACAAGTGATTTTGAAGGTGTATTAAAAAAATGAAAAATAAATTTAAAAAATGTTTTTTTTTTTAATTTATAGTTTTATATTGATATTTCAAAATTAATTTTTATTTTTAATTAATTAATATATATATAAAATGATAATTTCTTATATATATATATATATATATATATATATATATATAAGAAATGATAATTTATTCATTTAAATTTAAAATTATGTTTAAAATTCAAAATTATAAATACATGGTTTATAAACATATTTTGAATATTGAAGAAGCAACTTATGTTTCAAATTTCAAAATTAATATATTTTATTATATGAATATATTACTTTATAAGTACATTCATCATATTATATTCAAAATTAATTATGTATTCAAAAGTACTTTACTTTTAGTCATATCAATCATATTATATTTAAAAGTAATTTATATACTCAAAAGTAAGTTACTTTTAATCATGTCAAAGATGATTTTTTTATTGGTTTAATTTTAGACATCTTTTCAATTTAACTTAACCAAAGTTGCATTGGTTATAGTGTAAGAGATGGGTTGTAAATATACCTTCCCCACAAAATGCCTAACTCATAATATTTTATTATCTCTTATGAGACCCATTTTAGACCTCAAAATTCCCTTAATGTGAAATGCACCCTTTGAAGGCCAATCCCTTTCAAAACTTCAAGAAGAACTCTGCCATATTGGTTATATTCTCATAGACGAAATGAGCTTTATTGGCCCAAAACTGCTAACTCAAATTGATGCATGCTTACGCCAGGATTTTCCCTTGTATTATACAATCCCATTTGGTGGTTGTTCCATAATCCTACTTGTTGACTTTGGACAATTGTCTCATGTAAAGTACATCCCCATGTATGCAAGCTCATCCATTGGAACTACTCTCTGGTGTGCATTTGATACTTTTATCACGCTTGAAACTGTTTTTCGACAACATGGAAATAGCCCTTCTTAAACTGCCTTTCGCCAACTCTTACTATACCTTATAAATGCAACACCAATTGTTCAATATTGGGCACTCCTAATGACAAGAACAACCTCATGCCTTTCACATGTGGAAAATTGTTCATTTCAACAATTTATCCACTTATATCCCACAAATAGGCCTATTTCCCTGCACAACAAACACATGTTGAAACAACTCAATATGCCAATTGCACATTGCTTTCCAAAAAATAGGAACAAACATGCCCACCAATCCATTGATGACGAACATTTGCCATTAAAAGTCCTTATTTCTATTGGTCAACAAGTCATGTTAACTGTTAATTTATGGGTTCAAGTAGGACTTGTTAACGGCTCACTTGGAAAAGTCATTGACATTGTCTACAACTCCAATGAACAACCTCCTACCATACCATGCTTTGTTGTTGTTGAATTTCTACATTACAAAGGACCCTTATGGGATGCTTCTAATCCCACTTATGTTCCAATATCTCCCATAACAAGAGGATCCTATAGGAAACTACCACTTCGTATGGCATGGGGTTTAACAATTCACAAAGCCCAAGGTATGACCCTACAAAATGTAACAATAGATATTGGAAACATCGATAGTCAAGGGCTTACATTCACTACATCTCTTTTAGGCCTTCACATTTATCCACCTTTATCTTTTTCCATATACTCTCGAATGCAAGACAATCCATATGTCCAATGTAGGAAACAAGAGGAAAGCTTACTTGCTTCAAAGTATTTAAAACCAAATTGCGGTTGAAGCTTCTCATTGTTTCCATATAGATGTACTGTTTTTCTTTGGTCACTTCTTAATGCAACATATATGTTTTTGTTTAAAGAAAGATCCAAGAAATTTTGAAATAATTGGGTTCTAGACTAAACTGTCTTAGGAAACTGAGACACTGATTGTGAAATTTTTTAAGCAGGACAGTTATGATATATAATTGATAACAAGGAAAAATTCTTCAACATATACAAAATATAGATAAACTCTTATTTCCTTAAATGAACTTTAAATAAAACTCAACAATAACAATTTCAATGCTTTATCTAAAGTATTATACGAATACAAAACTATCATATGAAGTCATACTGATTGGCAAATTAGTATTAGGAATCAATAACCATTCATCACTTGCAATAAAAGAGTATGTAAATTAAATAAGTACATTTTTCCAATTTACATTTCATATGTCAAAATTGTAATGCAAAACCAATACATAAATCAACACATTTAATACATTAGCAACCTATTATCAGTATACCGCAAATAAAGAAGAATAACTCAAAATTTATGAAACAAATTTAATAATAACCATAGAACATGAACATAAGTAATAGTGTTATTTTATTCAATTGAAAAACACTACAATGTGTTAGCATCAGGATTTTGGGCCCACAAGGTCAAGCGAGGGGAGACTGCTCCCAAGCAACAACAGAACCACTTTAGGCTACGCCTCCGGCCCTGCGCAGCCAGAGAGGGATCTCTCGTTTGTCACCGGAGAAGCTCCACATAAGGTTGTCAGTCTTGTGTGTCACCAGAGTCTACTCCACAAAGTATTTTCAATCAACATAATTAGGGGGCTAGGATCCTGAATGGGGCAAAGTATGTTGAGGAAGGTGCATGGTGGGATTATCAGGGGGATAAGGGACCATGGGAAAATGGAGTCGAAACCTGTGCAAGAAACGATTACAAATGAAAGAATGATGAAAGGTAGTAAACAGAGGCAAGACAGCTACTGATTTCCCAATTAGGAGATTTTAGTGGGCGTTTTAGAGGACAAGGAGGGACAGTCCATGGCATGGAGCATCGACGAGATGAATTCCATGTAACTTTAGAAGAACCATTGTTAATGCCTGGAACAACAATCGAAGCATAACAAGTATGAATTTCGAACCACTATACCCTATTTCACAGGCATGAAAAGCAATAAACAAAATGGGGTGAAGACAAGAAAACACAATTTACACGTAAAAGGAAAGCACTTATTGGGAAAAACAACAACACAGAAATCTCTGCTGTGATTGACAGTATTCCACTACAATTTATTCATACACAGGTATCAATCTTTACAAATGGGAGCCTTAACCCGAGATTGTGTCCCAATCCAATTCACTAACTCCTTTCTCCCTCTATCGGGAGCGTTTTTATGCAATCCTAATGCTGAGACTACAGAATCAAAAACTGTTACAAGTCGCCATCTAGCTTTAACAATGCAGAGAGTGGACTATCGCCATGTTTTTAGGATTATAAACAAGCATCATGGAGATGCATCGTGTGATAACGCAGGCTGATAGTGCAGAGCCTCGTACCACCCTTCTTCTTGAAAATGACTCCCACATGATTTGTTGACGAACGATTATTTGCACAGGTTTCCATGGACCTATTTTGGGCCTCCTTGTCTAGATGGGGCATGTTGCTCAAAGGATGACAAGAAGACCTGAATCCTTTCTTCCACCCTTCTCCTGACCTCCTCCTTCGTCAGGTAATACTGTTATAGGAGGAGGCCAGAGAAAAGGTGGCCAAATGCTTGATGATGATAAGCTACTTAAGAAGCTTATTATCCTTGTACTGTCTTCTTCCTCTCACGAGGAGGATTCTTTTGCGAGCCATGCAACCAGGTGTGCGCCTGACCCTCTCCTTGCCCATGAATAAGCAGCCAAATGGAGCCCCTAGGAATGGCATCGGAGGCATCGACCAATTTATGAGGAGGTAGATTACATGTGTGAACACCCCCTCCATTGTCATTTCCACACTGGGTGGGAGATCTGCACCTCAGGAGTCTTTCTTAGCCATCCAATCAAAAGAATCTTCCATATCTGCCATCCACGTTCCGTTCATCTTGCCACCAACCTTTCTCTTCTAAACATTGTGGGCAGTTTGGATCATGATACATCCTGAGCTGTCAATCGAGATCAACCCTCCTGCATCCATCGATCAGAGTGGGCCCAACCCTTTTTCACAACGGAGAACTCAAATATTCATCCATGCTAGTTCGCCTTGTGAAATGAACCATAGCTATAGATCTGTCCTCTTCTTTCATCGCGGTCATTGATCTTTGCGACCTCTACTCCTTTTCTTGATTTGAGATTGCGGCTTTATCCGCAAAAGTATGGAGTGCGAAATTATTGTAGGCCATAGATCTGCCCCAGGCTTCGTCTCAACCGTCGAAATTCATCGGTATTTAACACGTTTCACACTCTAGGAAAAAAACTTTGATCACGCATGTTTGCTTGCGCGAAGTGATTCAGAACCGTTTATACTCCTTCGATCAATCGTAGCCCTTAAATAGGGATCATGCCCAAGGCTACAATACACCTGCTGCTTTCCTTATTGAAGGATGGTCACATGAGATTCGAGGGGCTGGGACCCTTACCGAACCTCTGTCAAGCCCTTCAATCAACTGTTAAAAACGGAGTGTTAACAACTGGCTCCACGAGGGATGCTATCCTCCTAGGGAGGTAGCAAAGAACCCCCATAGACCAAGTGCCGAATCCATTGGGCCTCCTTCAGTTTTTCTTCAACACCTCCATTCTGCTTCATACTACTGATCCAGGGAATTCGTGCCACTCTTGCAAATCATGCTGGAGACTGTAAAATTGTGCTGGTAACTGAAAATGGAAACAAAATGAAAACAGTAATGAAGGAAATGATCAATAATATATGAGATTATTTTCTCCTACCTACTCTACCTAACTTTGTACATAAGTCCAACTAAGTGAAGTCAGACTTCCAGTGAATCCAATCAATTAACTTGCCTAATATTCTTGTTCTTGCATGGTGCTCGATGGACAAAAATGAAATAGATAATGGGAGAAGGGAATGATAAACAAACTGATGTTTAAGGTAGAGACATGACCAATCATTGCCTTCACCCAAACCCTCCATGTATTTGGCCATGGGGTCATATAATTCATAGCAACCTCGAGCATGTTCTATCACCTACTCATGGGAAAGCTGTCCAGAGCTTCCCGCTTCTAGGGATTCGTCAGGCTGACACTTGGGAGAATGCAGACGAGGACCCTTAGAATATTTCTCTAACGGAATATCCCTCTGTTCGTCTAAAATTTCTGCAACGAAGGTTTGATGTGCTTCAAGAGGGAGGTCCTCAGCTTCTCCAATGGAACCAAGTAGGCATACTTCTTCCGGGTGAAGCGGAATTCCTAAAAACAAAGTATCAGAAAAAGTGTTTATCTGTAAACTGCTACATCCGCCTCCCTTTTTGTACAAGTCTTCGGCCTGCACCACCTCTGTTTATTTCTGCTTTTTCTTGGAGGCCTTGATTATATGCCTTATCAATTCAAAAGAGGCATAGCATAAGGGTAAGCTATCACCTCTAGTGCCCTCCTCATCTTTTCTCACTTCGACCTCCGGATTTTGCATTGCACTTTGACTTCTTTCATTAGAAGGTGTCATTTCAACAACCGGCTCATTTTTCAGGTACTCTTCTTCATATTCATCATACACAGGTGCACCAAGATCCTTCTCAAAATCACCTCTAGTTGACCAGGAGTGGGGCAGGTCGCCATATTTAGAGAATAGTCCTGCAGGACCATTTATTTCAGCCTCAGGCCGGTCATCTTTCTGTATATCATGAGAGGTCTTTAACGGGCTGTAGGCTTCCTTCTTTTGCTTGTAGGGCCCAACCAATTTGTATGCTTCCAGTTTTTCACCACCATTGTCCTGATCTGACAGCTTCCTAGACATCTTAAGGTTTTCCTCAACCTCCAAGCAATCAGCAAAAATCTGTTGCAGGGTGGTCAATTTTCTCTCTAAGAGAAGCAAGGATAGGTCAGGAGGAAAGACGGCTGCATAATAGATCTTGTTGATGTATTTGTAACTTCGGAATGTATTCATCTATGTATCTTATGTATTGTAACCCGATGTTTATTCCGGGATGTATCTATTATGTAATTGAGTCATACTGTCATGCCCCGATGTTCCGATCGAGAGGATCAATAATGTAAACAAGTCATGTCAAGTCATAATGAGTAACCCTCCGATTGTCTAAGGGTTAAAGTCCCCACAGTTCTGGGGCACTAGGGTTATTAGACTCTCCTAGTAGAGGTCAGCCCTAGTAGGGTTTTAGTCATTCTAGGATTAGTATAAATAGAGAACAGGAGTCTCTATTTATCACACAACTCATCCACACTCAAGTGTAGCGCATAGTTGAGGAAGGAGAAGTTACTGGGGCTAGTCAAGAAGAAGATTACTACTGTTGGGAGATCACTTACTGTTTTGGTGTTGATTCTATCTCTGAGGAAGTTATGGGGTTTTCTTCTTTATGGTTTCCCCAAGGAAAAAAATGTGTTCATTGTCTCTTGTGTTTTGATTGCTGTGCTTGTTATTCTCTTAGTAAATATCCTAACATAATGCTATCTTAATATTGAAAAACTAACATGGTATCAGAGCTAACCTGAGAACAAGACACTGTGCAGCTGCAGGAACTAGGGATTCCTAGTTTTTGGATCTTCCTCCACATATTTTTAGCAAAAGTAAGGTGGAATAACTCTCCTCCTTAGGGCGCATCTTTCTATCAAAGCAGAATCCAATTCTGAGGTTTTTCAGTTTTGGACTTGTCACTACTGTCGGAAATTAGGGCTTTTCACAGAAGAGGATTTTTTAAGTAAGCCCAGGCCTGGATTGATCTCCTCCCTAAAATCAAAGTTAGGGACAAATTTCAAAGCATCTGGGTGGACAAAAATACAGAAAAGCAAAACCCTAGTTTGCTCCTGAACCAACTCTGCAGGATTTCAGCTCAAGTTTCAGATCCGACATCTTGAACCTAGTAAGATATAAAATCTTTTGTATTTCCATTTGAGGTTCTTAGTTAATATGTCTCATCATACCAAGCTTGATGATAAGCTTGAGGGATCTGATAACTTCCGAGCCTGGAAGTATAGGATCTCCCTGATCCTGGAAGAGAATGAATTAGACTCCTACATTCATGAGGAGGTTCCAGTTCCAGAGGGAGATGAGGAAAAGGCCTTGCATAAGAAGAAGATGGTTATGGCAAAGAGGATCATTGCTGATTCTATCAAGGATCACCTTATCCCACAGGTGTCCTATCTCAAGACACCTAAAGCTATGTTTGATGCCCTAACCAAATTGTTTGAAGGAAAGAACATAAACCGAAAGATGACTCTGAGAAATCAACTGAAGAATGTGAAGATTCAGAATGCATAAACTATCCAGTCCTACTTCATGAGGGTTTCTCAGATCAAGGAACAATTAGAAGCTGTAGATGAAGAAATGGAGAATGCAGAGATTGTGATGACAACTCTGAATGGCCTTCCTAGGTCATGGGATTGTTTCATTCAAGGAATCTATGCCAGAAAGAAGTTAGTCAGATTCAACAGACTATGGGAAGAATGTTCTCAAGAAGAAGCATGGATAGCAGCCCGAGAAGAGAAGATGAGAATTGAAGATCAAGCTCTCACAGTTCACTCCAAGAGAGGCAGAAGAAAACCTCATCACTTAAAAGGTAAGAATTCTCATCATAGAGACAACAATAGAAAGGACCCATCTAAATTGAGATGTTATACATGTGATGAGATAGGACACTTTGCAAAAGACTGTCCTAAGAACAAGAGCCACTCTCATAAGAAGAAGCGGAACAAAAGAATACATCATGCTCATGCTGCAGAGGATGATGAACCATCCAAGAAGAGATCCAGATATGAAAGTGAATATTCTTCAAGCAAGGATGAATATGTTCTAATATCTGCTCTCACAGGTAACATTTATCATGGAAGTGATGATTGGCTTATAGACAGTAAGGCTTCCAAACATATGACTGGTTTCAAGGAATCCTTTGTGAGACTATCAGAACATGAATCACCTCACAAGGTGAAGCTAGGAGATGACTACCAATATCCAATAAAAGGTAGTGGGGAATATTCATATAAGCTAGACTCTGGTAAGTCTCTAACAATGAAAGAATTATTGTTTGTGCCAGAACTCAAGAAGAACCTTCTCTCCATATTAGCACTGGATGCAAAAGGAATGAGGGTTGCATTCATAGATGGTCAAGTCATTATGTGGCCTAGAGGAAAGACTATCAATGATGCAGTGGTGATTGGAGAACAAGAAGGAGGTTTGTACAAATTGAAGGGCCATCCAGAACAAGCCTTGATCCATGACACAGTAGAGCCAAATGAGCTTTGGCATAGAAGGCTTGCACATGTGCATTACAAAGCACTACCTGTTGCAAGCAAAGATGTGGAAGGTCTTCCATAATTTCAAGCAAAACATGATGGAGTTTGCAAAGGATTTGCGAAAGGGAAGAATACAAAGAATGAATTTCCCAGTAGTGAAAGCAAAGCCAAAGGCATACTAGAAATCATCCACTCCGATGTATGCGGTCCTATGTCATCAAACTCACTAAGCGGGTATGCATACTATGTTTCTTTTATTGATCATTTTTCTAGAAAGACATGGGTCTATTTCATGAAGAACAAAGACGAAGTATTCAGTAAGTTCAAGGAATTCAAAGCCTTGATCGAGAACCACACTGAAAAGAAGATCAAGACTTTTCGATCAGATAATGGTGGATAATTCACTTCAAATGAATTCAAAGAGCTGTGCAAAGAATCAGGGATTAAGAGGGAGTTTTCCACTCCTTATAATCCACAACAGAATGGGATTGTAGAATGGAAGAGCAGAACTATCATGGAAGCTGCAAGAGCCATGCTTCATGATCAAGATCTTCCTATGCATCTTTGGGTGGAAGCTGCCAAAACAACGGTGTATGTACAGAACCGTACTCCACATAGAGTACTTGAGAACAAGACTCATGAAGAATTCTTCTCCGGTAAGAAACCAGAAGTCAGCCATCTCAGAATATTCAGCTGTCCTGTGTACATACACATTCCAAAAGAGAAGAGAACAAAATTAGATCCTTCAGGAAAGAAGGGCATATTTGTGGGATACTCTGAAAGCTCGAAGGCTTACATAATCTATTTCCTAGGATACAAGAAGATTGACATTAGCATGGATGTGACATTTGATGAAGACACAACTTACAACAAATCTAGAAAGAAACCTGCTGAAGAACCTAAAGAAGCAGAAGCAGAAGTACCTAGGATTCATGACACAACCATGAACGAAGAAGATCGAGAATTTGAAGAACCACAAAGACCTATAGATCCACCTCTGGAGAAGAATCCTCATAAGAGGAAACCTTCTTGGGTATGATAACTTATCCAAGGTGTGGAAAGATATGGGGCTCCAGAAGAGAATCATAGAGAAAGAAAGAGGACCAGATCAAATTCCGGGTATGTAGCCTTACTATGTGATTTCATTGATAAAGAACCTTCCAGTTATGAATAGGCGACAGAACAAAAAGAATGGAAGGATGCTATGATCGAAGAATATCAATCGATCATGAAGAATGATGTTTGGGATGTTGTCCCAAGACCAGAAGGGAAGTCAGTTGTAACTTCCAAATGGATCTACAAGATCAAGCATGCTGCAGACGGTAGCATTGAGAAGTATAAAGCAAGATTTGTAGCTCGGGGTTTCTCTCAGAAGAAAGGAATAGACTATGAAGAAACCTTTGTACCTGTAGCCAGATACACTTCCATCAGATCAGTACTTGCTCTGGCTGTAGTGATGAAATGGAAGATACACTAGAGGGATGTCAAGACTGCTTTCTTGAATGGTGTAGTGGAAGAGGAAGTATATGTAGAATAGCTACTCGGTTTTGAGACACATGACAGGGAGTCTCATGTGTGTAGATTGAAGAAAGCCCTGTACGGTTTGAAACAAGCACCCGGGACCTAGTATGGCAGAATTGACAGCTTTTTATCCAGTTTGGGCTTTACCAAAAGTAAAGCAGATTCCAACCTTTACTATAATGTTGAGGATGGCAACCCAATGATGCTACTACTATATGTAGATGATCTATTTGTGACGAGTACAGATGGGTTGATTGTTGATACAAAGAGAAAGCTTGATGCTGAGTTCGAAATGAAGGACTTGGGGATGATGCATTACTTTCTAGGTATGGAGGTGTGGCAAAGTACAGATGGAATCTTCCTTGGAAAAGGGAAGTATGTAGTAGAGATCCTGAAGAGGTTTGGGATGATGGACTGCAAGGCTATAGCCACACCTATGGCATCGAACCTAAAGCTATTGAGTGATGCTTCATTAGAGTTAGTTGGTGCTGTGATGCATCATTAGATGATTGGTTCATTGATGTACTTGATAAACATGAGACCAAACATTTGCTTTGCTATGAACACCTTAAGCCAGTTCTTGGCAGATCCGAGGAGTGTTCACTTGACTGCTGCAAAGCATATTCTAAGGTACCTGAAGGGTACAGTTGATTATGGACTCAAGTACGATGCAAATCAAAATATTAACTTGGAGGGTTATGTTGATTCAGATTGGGCAGGCAGTACCATTGATAGGAAAAGCACTTTAGGTTGTTGCTTCAGTATGGGATCAAGTGTGATCTCTTGGTTTAGCGAGAAGCAATCCTGTGTGGCACTGAGTACAGCTGAAGTAGAGTATGTCGCAGCTTGTTCAGCTAGTTGTGAGGCAGTATGGCTGTGAAAGCTACTGTCTGATATATTTGATCTCCAGTTGGATGCTACTTGTTTGCATTGTGACAACCAGAGTTGTGTGAAGTTGTTAGAGAATCCAGTGTTCCATGACAAGTTGAAGAATATTGAGATCAAGTATCACTATATCAGGAATATGGTGCAGAGGGGAGCAGTGAAGCTCCAGTATGTGGTGACGAAGGAACATATAGCTGATGTATTGACAAAGCCATTGGCTAGGATGAAGTTCGAGTACTTTAGGGAGAAGCTTGGTGTTCTCTAGATCGAGGTTTCCTCCAAGAGAAAGTGATGAGACCCATAGCCATTCTGACATGGTGAGAGGATTGGTTCCTTCCATGGTTAGATGTAAGGGATGAGCCATTCTGTCATGGTGATAGGGTTGCTCCATTTCATGATAGATATGAGTGCTGGCCATTCTGTCGAGTAGGACAAATGTAAGGGAAATTGCCATTCTAGGAATGGAGGTACCTGGTCAGTTACCAGGAACACTCAGTCTAGGACTGAGTAGCCATTCTGATGTGATAGAGGAATGTGTTCCCACTTGATCAGATGTAAGGGCTGAACCATTCTGTCATGGCTAAAGGATTAAGTTCCTTCCATGTCAGATGTGAGTGTTGGCCATTTCGACGAGCAGGTCGGATGTAAGGGCAATTGCCATTCTCTAGGATAATAGAGGCACTTGGTCAGTTACCAGGTAGCTCAGTCAAGGAGGACTGGGGGCCATTCTGATATGAATGTAGGATTGGTTCCTACAAGATCAGATGTGAGTGCAAGCCCTTTCATCATTGTGAGCAGGATGTGTTTCCGCCTGGATGGATGTAAGTGTAGATCCCTTTCATCATTGTGAGCAGGATGTGTTCCCCCCTGGATGATTGTAAGTGCAGAAATCTTTCATCACTGTGAGCAGGATGTGTTCCCTCCTAGATGAGAGTCTTTCATCATTGTGAGCAGGATGTGTTTCAGCCTGGATGAAAGTGGGAAAATATTCCATCATTGTGAGTAGGATGTGTTCGATCCTGGATGGATGTGAGCACTGTGCCTTTCTGACGAGTAGGTCATATATAAGTACTGAAGCCCTTTAACAAATGTTAGTGATGTGATGTCCTATCATGCTGGTGAATGTGAGTGCTGGGCCTTTCTAATGTGATTATAGGATTGGTTCCTATATGATCAGATGTGAGTGCTAGGTGTGCCTTTCTGACGAGTAGGTCAGATGTAAGTGGTGGGCGAAGACCTACATGATGGCTAAGCCTACAATTAGCATGAAAAAGGGATGGCTCTGTAGAACTTCCTATGATGAGAAGAATCATGAGATAGCACTAGTGATGATCCAGATCGAGTGATGATCGAGATCCAATGATGATGATCCAGCAATGATGATCCAGATCGAGTGATGATCGAGATCCAATGATGATGATCCAGCAATGATGATCCAGATCGAGTGATGATCGAGATCCAGTGATGATAGCCAGTGATGATCTAGATCGAGTGATGATCGAGATCCAGTGATGATGCCTCATGATGATCCAGATCGAGAGATGATCTAGATCCAGTGATGATGTCCCATGATGATCGAGATAGAGTGATGATCAAGATCCAGTGATGATCGAGATCTAGTGATGATGCCTCATGATGATCCAGATTTAGTGATGATGTCCCATGATGATCCAGATCGAGAGATGATCCAGATCCGATGACTTGAAGATGAAGATGACTTGAAGATGAAGAAGACTTGAGATGCAGATAACGAGATGATCCAGTTGATACAGAGAAGAAGACCGGTGCTGAAATTGTGTCGAAAGAATACCTTACTAGTTAAGAGGGAGTGTTGATGTATTTGTAACTTCGAAATGTATTCATCTATGTATCTTATGTATTGTAACCTGATGTTTATTCTAGGATGTATCTATTATGTAATTGAGTCATATTGTCATGCCCCGATGTTCCGATCGGGAGGATCAATAGTGTAAACAAGTCATGTAAAGTCATAATGAGTAACCCTCCAATTGTTTAAGGGTTAAAGTCCCCATAGTTCTGGGGCACTAGGGTTATTAGACTCTCCTAGTAGAGGTCAGCCCTAGTAGGGTTTTAGTCATGCTGGGATTAGTATAAAAATAGAACATGAGTCTCTATTTATCATACAACTCATCCACACTCAAGTGTAGTGCATAGTTGAGGAAGGATAAGTTACTGGGGCTAGTCAAGAAGAAGATTACTGTTGTTGGGAGATCACTTACTGTTTTGGGGCTTTTACTGTTTTGGTGTTGATTCTATCTCTGAGGAAGTTGTGGGGTTTTCTCCTTTATGATTTCCCCGAGGAAAAAACTTTGTTCATTGTCTCTTGTGTTTTTATTGTTGTGCTTGTTATTCTCTCAGTAAAGATCCTAACATAATGCTAGCTTAATATTGAAAAACTAACAGATCTTAGCATCATTCTCAAGAGGTTGAACTTCCTTAGGCATGTTATAATAAAAGCTTGCAAATATTCTATTAAAACTAGATATGGCCTCACCTTCATGTCTCCTCAAAGAATAAAACTCTAAAAGCATTTGCTCCAATGGTTAGCTCCTTCCCCAAAACCTCAAGAATGTGCAAGAAAGCTCTTCCCAAGTGTTGATGGACTTAGGCTGCAAGTGTTTAAACTAGAATTTGGTATCCCCTTGCAAGGATAGAGCGAACGTCCGCATGCAGACGTCGTCATGTTCTATCTCAAATAGATCGGAGAAATGCTCAAAGGCTTCTACATGTTTCTTAGCAGTTAAGTTTTCATATTCTCCATCGAACTTGGGGAGGTACTTGTAATATTTTGCGGGAAAATCGTGGAGAACATGAGGTAATTGCAGCGGTTTATATTGGCTTGGAGAAGTGGGGGAGACAAAGTTATGTACAATAGCCAAACTATCGCCCTAGGTTTCATGAATTTCACAGGGGTGTCCTCTGATATCAAGAGCCCCTAGATGAAAATCTAGGACGAAATCAGATGTACAAGACGACGCAACGCTTTTGGTTCGTAAAGAAGGAGATACATAAATATGTCCATGGCTCTGCTCAGGATGAGCTAGGCCAGAGAAAGCTATTTTAATAAATTCAGAAAAGACAAGAGCAAACTTACAAGGTAGGATAAAGAATCCTAGAATAAACGTGGACTCGAGTGCTTGAACCTCCTGCCATGCATTCTTGAGCTTTATGAGGGGCCCATTTTCTAGTTGAGATCGACCAGCCTTCCTCGGTCATTAGATTTTCTGGATTACACCACCAGTGAAGTCACTGAAGTCTGAATCCTTCAAGAGTGGTGTCGCCAAGTGAAAATTGCTCAACCTTCTTGGTGTTTGACAGATTGTTCACCATCAACAGTCAGATCTAAATATTTTTTGTTCTTCTCATGGAGGATCTTCAAGTTCGGTCCCTGGCAACGGCACCAGTTTGTTAGCACCAGGATTTTGGGCCCCCAAGGTTGAGTGAGGGGAGGTTGCTCCTGGGAAACAATAGAACCACTTTAGGCTACACCTCCAGCCCTATGTATTCAGAGAGGGATCTCTCATTCGTCACCGGAGAAGCTCCGCATAAGGTTGTCAGTCTTGTGTGTCACTAGAGTCTACTCCACAAAGGATTTTCAATCAGCATAATCAGGGGGCTATGATCCTAAATGGGGCAAAGTATGTTGAGGAAGGTGCATGGTGGTATTATCAGGGGATAAGGGCCCATGGGAAAATGGAGTCAAAACCTACACAAGAAACGATTACAGATGAAAATGACGAAAGGTAGCAAATGGAGGCAAGATAGTTGCTGATTTCCCAATCAAGAGATTTTAGCGGGCGTTTTAGAGGACAAGGAGGGACAATCCATCGCATGGAGCATCGATGAGATGAATTCCATGTAACTTTAGAAGAACCATTGTTAATGCATGGAATAGCAGTCAGAGCATAACAAGTATGAATTATGAACCACTATACCTTATGTTGCAGACATCAAAAGCAATAAACAAAATGGGGTGAAGACAAGAAAACACAATTTACATGTAAAAGGAAAGCACTTATTGGGAAAAACAACAACACAGGAATCTATGTTGTGAATGACAGTCTTCCACTACAATTTATTCATCCACAGGTATCAACCTTTACAAATGGGAGCCTCAACCCAGGATTGTTTCCCAATCCAATTCACTAACTCCTTTCTCCCTCTATTGGGAGCATTTTTATACAATCCTAATGCTGAGACTACAGAATAAAAAATTGTAACAAGTCGCCATCCGGCGTTAACAGTGCAGAGAGTGGACTATCGCCACGTTTTTACAATTATAAACAAGCATCATGGAGATGCAGCGTGTGATAACGCAGGATGACAACACAGAGCCTTGTACCACCCTACTTCCCAAAAATGACTCCCATGCAATATGCTAAGGAATGATTGTTTGCACAGGATGCCCTGGACCTATTTTGGGCCTCCTTGTCCAAATGGCGCATGTTGCTCAAAGGCTAACAAGAAGACTTGAATCCTTTCCTCCACCCTTCTCTCGACCTTCTCCTTCATCAGGTAAGACTGTTATAGGAGGAGGCCAAAGAAAAGGTGGCCAAATGCTTGATGATGATAAGCGACTTAAGAAGCTTATCATCCTTGTACTATCTTCTTCCTCTCACAAGGAGGATTCTTTTGTGAGCCATGAAGCCAGGTGTGCACTTGACCCTCTCCTTGCCCATGACTAAGAAGCCAAATGGAGGCCCCAGGAATGGCATCGAATGCATCGGCCAATCTGCAACGAGGCAAATTACACATGTGAATGCCCCCTCCATTTTCATTTCCACATTGGGTGGGAGATCTACACCTCGAGAGTATTTCTTAGCCTTCCGATCAAAAGAATCTTCCATATCTGCCATCCACGTCCCATTCATCCCGCCGCCAACCTTTCTCTTCTGAACACAGTGGGAAGTTTGGATCATGATACGTCCTGAGTCGTTGATCGAGATCGACCCTCCTGCAGCCATCGATCAGAATGGGCCTTGCCCTTTTTTCACAATAGAGAACTCAAATATTCGTCCGTGCTAGTTTTCCTTGCGAAATGAACCATAGCCATAGATCTGTCCTCTTCTTTCATCATGGTCATTGATCTTTGTGATCTCTACCTCTTTTTGCGATTTGAGATTGCGGCTTTATCTGTACAAGTATGGAGTGCGAAATTATTGTAGGCCGTAGATCTTCCCTAGGCTTCATCTCAACCGTCGAAAGCCGCTGGTCTTTAACATGTTTCACACTCCGAGACAAAAACTTTGATTGCGCATGTTTGCTCGCGCAAAGTGGTTCAAAACTGTTGATCCTTCTTCGATCAATCACAACCCTTGAATAGGGATCGTGCCCAATGCTACAATACACTTGCCGCTTTCCTTGTTGAAGGATGTTCACATGAGATTCGAGGGGCTGGGACCCTTATCGAACCTCTGTCAATCCCTCAAATCAACTGTTAAAAATGGAGTGTTAACATAATGTTTCCAAAACTACAGAGCTTTCCTAATATGTATTTTGTTGTCCTTCTATAGTATTGGTCATTGCAAAACCATTTTTTAAGGCTTGCATGGTCAACTGCCCACTTGACCAGGTGTTGTAAAGGAAAGTGTCCTATGGCTAGGGTTTAAGAGGCCATCAACGTACTGGGGTTGAAAGAGAGATGCACAATGTTCAGCAAGTATATAACAGCAAGTTTCAGAGAAGAGAAAGGTCCACACCTGATAAACTGAAGGCTAGTCCAAGCTTTCTCTTCAATCCTCTTCTTGCTCCTCTCGCTCCAAGAGACCTGCAAAACGAATTATACCTTCCTCAAACCATTATGACCACATATAAGACAATGATAATCAAATAAACATAAACAAATGATCTGAATAACATCATCATATGATCAGAAATAGAGATTCAATCACACATTGAACAATGATTTGGGAAGAACAAGGACATCATATCTTTATTAATCTTGAAAACAAGTACAAGTATACCTTCTCTTCAAGTTGGCACCTCACGAAACCTTGATCTGGATCTGTTGTTTCTCTTCTCCAAAGAACTCAGCCTCCAAGCTCTGCAACACTAAGGGAAGACCTCCAAGGCAAAGGTGTAGGAAAAGAGAGTCCCGATTCCTCCAGTATAACAATGCATAAATTCCAAGTCCCCTCTCATGGACCTCCCTACCTCTATTTATATGCTGAAGAAGAGTTAGGGGCGAAGCCAAAGTGGTTACAACTGAAGGAGTCAGTTGTATAACTACCCAAACTAACTCAAAAGGCGTGTTTTTATGTTTTTATGTTAAGAAACAGATGCGCGACTATGAAGGTGGACAACCCGCGCATGATATGCAAGTTTTGACAAGGGCAAACCGCGAATATATGCATGCGCGACTTGTAAAACACGAGACTCGCGTATGATACGCGACTATGCCTTAAGGAGAGTCGCGTATACACAAAAAACACATTTTAAGGGTATTTTTGGGCATTTTCAGACTTTGGTGTCTTCTAGAAAGTTTTAGCTAACTGAAATACCTTTCCAACGGCATAGAAATGAGGTCAAACGGAGTTACAGAACTCAAGATATGGGTCCTCCAAGATAGGTGTTTTTTTAGTGACTTTCATGAAGTGCCGACATGCGACGAAATCATGGAAAAGTGGTCACAGTCAGAGATGTGTCATTTTGGGCTATAAAAGATGCCCCCTAATGTGTGAGGTTAGAGGGGAAGACGATAGCTGAAATACATTATAAAGGAAAGAGATGAGTATGGAGAGAGCAGAGAATCCAAGATCAAAAGGCTCGAGTGAAGGTACCTGAAAGAGAGATAAATGTCAGAAAAACTGATCTCTGGAACATACACGTCCAGATACAAAACATCGCCATAAAATACAGGCGGATCCAACTTATGTATAACTGATGAAACTATCATGGTCGCTCAATATGCAAAAAGGCGCCATATCAAATCTAAAGGAGCCATGGCCACAAATGAACAAGGTGGATCCATGCTCAACAATCGATCATAGCCACAACAATACAAGGTGGATCTATGTCTCAGCAAAATGTCATATAAAGTATAACAAGGTCTTGCGCAACTTGGGCAATAGAAAAATATGAGGATGCTACTGTCGGCCCAAGGTCTTCAATCCAAACCGCCCAAAAAAGGTATGAATCCTAACCATGCGAAATAAAGGAGCTGAAGTCGAACATGGAGGAAGTCGTTTGATTACCGGTCAATAATGAAAACCATTAACAAATGCGAGGGAAACCACCATTAATGAAAATGGTCCCCAAGGTACCTAGTACATTCTAACAAGTGTGATTACAAGGACTTGAAGTCGAACACTTGAAGAATCTATCGAGTAGGAGACATTAAGGTATTCCCAACCACCCAATAGTGAGGGAAATTTCCATTGAGGACAACAATTCCCAAGGTACTATCATCAAAACTCTAAATCTCGTCCCCAGATCAAGATGTGTTGCAGTCAATAGGAAGATATCCGTTGGAAGGAAGGCATTAAGGCATCCTTCATCATCCAACATGAGGTAGCTCAAAAACTAATTGGATCTGGAATTGGTACTGAATCTCACAAAAAGGACCACTGAAGACATGATGTAATGAACGGATACCAGGGAATGGCCGACACAAAAGGTCGAGGCAACTGCAGAATGGCTGACAAAGGTTTAATCCTTGAACAGTGAGCATGACACAAAAAGTGACTTAGGCAGCTTTTGACACAAAATAAGACTAAAGAAACAAATCTACAATGTAGGAGACATTGACAGATTCCCCATATAATTGGAAAAGAGACCAACTGGAGGAGTAAGAAACTCTGAATCGAGATAAGGTCAAAATACTAGGACCCAACTGTTGATAGACTCAAAACTGGTGCTTTGTTCAAGGAAACAAGACTTGCTGCCATGATGTAAAAAGATATGGAAATAACCCTTCCCCTTCCCTTCTTTCTTGTAAAGGTTTAACGAGTCCAAGAAAGCAAACTCGGGACCATATTCAATTTTTGAAAAGCTCGAAGAAAAGAAAGAAGAATGCTTGATAAGGCACTGATTCGTGGATTTTACGAGCCCGAACTAGTACATGCTCGATGGCGTTTTCATAGTTTAGAGAGTCTGAAAACTCCAAAGAAGACTCCAGGGGAGTCCTTTTTCGTACAATTTAGTCTCCTGAGGCCGAAAAAGTATAAAACAAACAACAGAAGAACTCTCTTAACTTCCGAAGAAGAAAAGGCGCACCTTTTTTGTAATTAGTCAGGAAGGTCCGAAAAAGGTTAAATTACCACCTACCCGACGCTCCTTCAAAAGCAGCATATAAAGCCTGAGTTTATCGAGTGTGAAGGAAGGCAAGATCACTTGGAAAGATCCATTTGGTTACGATAAATGGAGCTTACAACAATAAACTTGATGCTTTTTTCTTTAGGGTTTAACGAGCATGACAAAGACATAAAGTACACTCGGAATATTTTTCATGTTTTGGTCCAGAGCACGAAAAAAAGAAAACTAAGCTCATACCGGGGGTTCCTTTTCCGTAATTTTAGTCCCTCAGGTCCAGAAAAGAGATAAACCTATGCCTGAGAATACTCTTCTCAATTCAGTAGAAAAGAGAGGGATCCTTTCTCGTATTATTACACATGGTCCGAGAAAGAGATAACCTACCACCAATGTGGATTCACATTCACATATTCTTAACGAGCCTGAATGGACAAGTTTACTCGAAAGTCAAGTCTATTTTGAGGAGTCAGACTTGGGCCTAAAGAAACTCATAATATTTCCCGTGAAGTTTTAACGAGTCCGAAAAAGTCAACTCGCGGCCTCCTTACTGCTTTTAATGAGCTCGAAGGAGAGCAGAAAGAATGCTCTAAATGCGAGGAGACGAGTGTCAAAAGCAGGCGAAACTAGTTCCCAGCGCAAGGAACAAACCTATGCATAATGTAAGGAAAGCAAGCAAGATAAAGACACTCGGGGAACGTCTCCTCGGGGTAAAGGTTGTCAAGTTGCAAAGGCAAAATGATACAAGGCTAAGCGGTGATGAGAACAAAGATGAGGGCTTATACAACGAGCTAAAAGCGTGGAAGCTGGCATCAGGCTCATAAGCGCGAGCAAGGCATATGCAAATACAATTACAGCTTGAACAACAAGGTGAGACCAATAAACAGTTGTGAATATAACTAAAAATCCTGCCTCCAAGAAACAACAACATCAGAAGACACGATCCGATGCGGGTCACTTTGGTAGAAACACTTGTGACTTTGCTATCTTCTACAAAAGGAAAAGTCAAGGCAGAATCAACCGAAGAAGATTCTATAGGACCAAGGCTCGAGGGTTTATAATAAATAAGATCAACCTCAGAAGAAAAGCAAAAATCAATAAGGGAGATAGAGTCTGCAGGAACAAACTCAATATCACAGGAGCTGAGAAATTCATAAGAAAAAAAAAATCAAACTCGTCAGGATCACTGACTTGCTTTTCAGATGAAGAATCAAAAGACTCAACAAAAACCAACATAAGAAAAAGAGAAGGCTTACTAATCAAATCAGGGTTAGACTTAATCACAACTAAAAAAGAAGGTCATACTGTATCAAAGACTCCAGGAAGACTTCATCCGAAAGGAGGGAATCATCCGAGATAGGACACATATCTGAACTTTCAAATGGATGGACAGAATGGAGAGAAGGCTCTACAATCTGTATAGGATGACTCACCCGATCAACTGCTGGGACCAAGTCCCGAGAAGGTAAGCATGAAAACAGAGGCTGCCTCTCAGGAGCAATTGAACATAAATGACAAGAAGCCACATAGTTCACCTGTGGTGGGGTGGTGTCTACAGAAACACTGGGAATCAACAAAGGAAAGACTTGGTCTCTAGTTGGGTTAGGATACGGATCAAGAAAATCCAACTGATTGATAGTGACAATTTATTCACCATGATTAAAGTACATCACACGAAAGAATGTTGACACTACAGCTTGCATGGCATAGACATAATCACGCCCAAGCAGCATATTAAAGTCCAAAGGGTCTTCTATCACCATGAAGTCAACTAAGACGGTCTTCCCACCCAAAGTAACAGGTGTTTGAGGAAGAATTCCCAAGGCTACACNCTCTCCGAAGGGAGAGTAGGATTGAACAAAGATGACATTGGTTCAATCACATGAGGATCACTCTCCGAAAGAAGAGTGGGATCAACCAAATCTGAGATTTGTTCGACCACTTGATCAACCAAAGGTTGAGTAGGAGGTTGAGAAACTATAGGTTGTTCAAAAGAATGAAATCCATGAGTCTCGGACCACACTCTTCGTACCTTTGGGATAGCAGGGCACAGATGAGTAAGGTGATCTCCCTTGCATAGCACACGAGGGAACTTAAGATGATGCTTCGAACGACCAGTTTTCTCAACGGTGTCAACATGACTAGCAGTGGTTGACTGTTTTCTCTCAACATGACTAGCAGAGGATGAGAGTTTTCCCCCAGCGTGAACAACAGAGGCTGGGTGACTGGGTCCAACCTCACTAAGAGAGGTTTGTTGTTGAGAGACTCCATAATGTTCAAAAATGGGATGACCATGAATCCAAACTCTTCGCACCTCCTCAATATAAGGGCATTTATAAGTAAGGTGGTCTCCCCCACAAAGCTTACAAGGAAACTTGAGCTTATGTTTTGAACGGGTAGACTTGTCAACAGTGTCAACATGACTCGCAGTGGTTGACGGGTTGTCTCCAGCGTGAAGTACAGAGGCTGAGAGACTGCCCCCAGCTTGACTTGCAGAGGCCGAGAGACTAGGTCCAACTTGACTTGCAGAGGTAGGACGGGCACCATCAACATGAATAACAGATGTTGAATGGTTAGGATCAACATGCTTTGCAGCAGTTGAGTGTGTGCCCCCAGCTTGAGAAACAGAGGCTGGGTGAACGGATCCAACGTGAACACCAGAGGTTGGATGGGGAGGTTCAACTTGAAAACCAGAGGTTGAACGAGTGCACTCAACGTGAACACCAGAGGCTGAGTGACAGGATCCGACATGACCTGGAAAGGTTTGAAGGATCCCACCAGCTTGAACACCAGAGGCTGGATGGATAGATCCAACTTGAACAATAGAGTTTGGATGGGTGGCTCCAACATGAACAACAGAGGTTGGATAGGATGGTTCAACTTGAAAACCAGAGGTTGAATGGGTGTACTCAACTTGAACACCAGAGGTTGAGTGACTAGATCCAACATGACCTGCAGAGGTTGGATGGGTGCCCCCAGCCTGAACAACCAAGGCTGGGTGGTGAGGTTCAACTTGAATTGCAAAGGTTGAACGGGTGCCCCCTTGCCTATGTGCTTTCTTCCTATTCCTCCTTCTTTTACTCCTTTTAGACTGTCGGTTACTAGTATCAGTACTTTCACCGCATGAGGTAGAAGGAGGAGGAGAACTAACTACAGGTGAAGGGGAGACAGTGTTTTGATGCCCTTGATATAAGGTGCTTGCTTGAGAAGCATCAGGAGCATTTAGGACAGTTGGAGTGGAAAACAACCACACCGGTAGCCCTAGGGTGAATCCCGAAAGATTCAAGGTGGCCATCAAGGGAACACCAACATTCCCTGTGAGAGGAATAGGACAAGGAGCTCCCATCATGGGGATCTCTTGGTTGGTGTTCGAAGGGTTGTTAGCCATAATTTCAAAACAAGAGACAAATTCTGAGGTTGATGATCAACCAAAATTACAAAGCAGACACCTAAAGGCCCACTAAGTACAGACAAACCACACAGCACTCACTAAAAAGATCCTAGAGTCTCAAGCAATCTAAACAGGCTATAAAGATATACCTTCCAGAAGAAGGCTGATGAACAGTTACTTGGCGTCCTTGAGGGGTTCTCAGGCACAAGTGGAGGAATCACCCACCACCCTCCTGCACTTTCCACAAGGGTTACCTTCCAAGTCTGTCCGAGGTGAACCAGAAATAACCTTCCGGTTTACCTGTGTATGAGCCCTAAAAGACAAGAGACTAAAGGCTACCTTGATAATACCTACTGTCTGGGGGGACAGTCGCAAGCCGAACTCGTACACATGGGCAGGGTAGCTGAGCCCGAAATTCTTCCTAGACAAAATCCCCAGATGCGTAAAAGTCCTGAGTTACGCTTTGACAAGGATTCGGGGGGTTATCCCCTCTGTCCAAGCCTCCACGCGGCCTCGTGCTTAACTCACGTTTGAGAGGAGCTTCCCAGATACAGCGGTGAACCAAGGATTTACCTAGTGAAAGGTCCACTACGTCTGAGTTTATAGCTTGCGGGAAGTTTACACTCCCTAGCCCACAAGCCTAGCCTAATCTAGTAGGTGAAAGGCCCTAAAAATAAAAACTTGCTAATAATTTTTAAAATTATGTTGTTTATTTTATGGGCTGTTTTTTACTCAAGAGGAAATGGAATGGTAAACTGGTGGTGTTTTGACTCAAAAAATGAAACAAAATGACTAAGCAAAAGAGAAATGAAATGCAAAAAAGAAAATAGCTATTCTCTTTATATTTTCAAATAACTTGAAAGCCAAAAAAGATCAAATCTTTTTATATTTTTTTAAATTTTCCAAAAACAATGCTATGCTATGCAATCTAGACTAACAGCCTAATCTATATGCACATAAAGCAACCATGTTTTTGTATTTTTCTTTTATAAATGCAAAATAAAAATCATCCTATAAACTAATGCAAACAAGTACTGAAAGCAAAGCAAATAGACAACTACTTTATACCCCAAAAACAAACCCTAGGTTTCCCTAAAGTTGAATATAAACCTCTTTTAAAAGGAAAGATTACAAAAGTAAACAAGCCAACACTTTGGAATGAAAAGACTGAGCATAAAGACTGACATAAAAAAAGGTCAAGAATTCCCAAGCATCAATCTAACCTACAAGTAAAGGCTGCTCAGTACCTTGTCCAACAAGGTCAAACCAAAGAAAGAAGTAGGGGGAAAAGCAGCAAAAGAAGTTCTTTTTAATTTTCTTTTATAAAATGCAAAAGAAAAACTACCTACAAAGCAAAGCATGCAGATCAAAAGAACAAAGCAAAGGGAACTTTTCTATGCAACCACCCAACAAACTCTAGAACCAACTAAAGTCATCATAAACCCTACTTGGAAGAAAGGCTTGTATAAGAGACAAGACAACTATTTTGGCGAGGTGAAGTAGACCAACCAAAGAAGGAGGAAAACCACATCCATAAGTTTCTGAAATCAAACAAAGGCCACTAACAGAGACTGATCAGAAACAGAAGGCCAAAAAGCAAACCAAGCAAAGGGGACAGGTGAAAGAGCAAAGAGTAAATCCTAATGCTATAAAGGGGCTTACCACCTAGATAAAGAACAACAAAAAGAAAGACACAAACTCCCTGGATTCATGCACCTGCAGAAGACCTTAGCAGACCCACCATGCACCAGAAATGCACTGTGCTTTGAGTAAACCTGGATCTAATAAAGCAAACAAGCAAGAATTACTCCAAGCAAAAGACTCAAAGGATTTTGAAAAAGCAGGTAGGGTGATCACCAACAGTCTTCAGACAAGCTACACAACATTCATAAAGAGACACCACTCACAAACAGGGATTACCTGAAGAAGGGAACAAGCAAAAACTTGACTTAAAAAATCCTAACTTCCAGGTACATACGCGACTGTCTATAAGGGCAGGTCATGAATGATACGCGACTGTTCAGAAGAACAACCCGCGCATGCAAACTTGTATTCACGACTGTTCAAAAGAACAACCCGCGAATAGGTGTAGAAATCACAATCAAGGGTCGAAAACTGCCTTAGGAAGGCAGGGGAGAGGGTGCAATCAGACTTAAAAATGTTCCTAAGTGGCAAGAAGGACCTGAAACAATGCAAAATCTGAAAGAAATCAAGAGAACAACCCCAAACAGACAAGGCTCTCCACAGTGGATTCGCTAGTTCTGTTGTAAAGGAAAATGTCCTATGGCTATGGTTTAAGAGGCCATCAACGTACTGGGGTTGAAAGAGAGATGCACAATGTTCAGCAAGTATATAACAACAAGTTTCAGAGATGAGAAAGGTCCATACCT
>LPNX010481859.1:83683-144605 GCA_001517045.1 Pseudotsuga menziesii
CAAATAGATGCGCGACTATGAAGGTGGACAACCCGCGCATGATATGCAAGTTTTCACAAGGGCAACCCGCGAATATATGCATGCGCGACTTGTAAAACACGAGACTCGCGTATGATACGCGACTATGTCTTAAGGAGAGTCTCGTATACACAAAAAACACATTTTAAGGGTATTTTTGGGCATTTTCAGACTTTGGTGTCTTCTAGAAAGTTTTAGCTAACTTAAATACCTTTCCAACGGTGTAGAAATGAGGTCAAACGGAGTTACAAAACTCAAGATATGGGTCCTCCAAGATAGGTCTTTTTTCAGTGACTTTCATGAAGTGCCGACATGCGACGAAATCATGGAAAAGTGGTCACAGGCAGAGATGTGTCATTTTGGGCTATAACACCAGGTTGATATACCACATGATACCAAGTTTGGACAATTCAAAAAGATAAAGGTAAAAGGGGTTTAATTTCTTAAGATACAAATATGCAGGCTAACATTTGTCTCCACAACTAACTTCAAATAAATCTCAAACCAAATATTGTATAAGGTTTATCCAAAAGCTAAGAAATATTCAATACATTGAAGCGGTAATACTAATTAACAAATTAGTATTAGAGATCATTTATTAATTATCAACAACATAATAAATCACATATATGAAATAGTTCAACATGTACTCTCTAAAAAATTCCTCTTCCTTACTTGGGAAATTTTTCCCTTTAAATTATATTACAAAGTATTACAACAAAAGAAAATTCCCAACATGTGGGACTACAACATCAAACAGTTTAAGTTGAACCAATGGTGGAACGCCGCATGGAATCTAAGTCCATCAAGAAATCAATGTCCTGAGATTTAGCCTGTTCCATACATATTTTTTCCCTAAGAGTATCAGACATGATCTCTCTCTTCTTCATTGTTTTCCATTTACCAACATAAACCTCTATCCTAACCATCACAGAACTAGGTGTCTCGATCCACCTCATCATCTCCTGCAAGTTAAGCTAGATGACACCCTCAATTTTCTCCTTGGCTGCAGCAAAATATCAGTTGACTTCATCTAATTTTAGCTTAGGAGAAGGTGCTTCTTCGATCAGTTCTAGCATAGGAAACCCTAAGAAATCGAGTAAAACCTCTGAAGTTGTCCACCTATAGTTGCATGCTTCCTATTAATCTTGGATGATGCTTCCTACTGCATCGCAAAGGCTTCCCCAAGTTCCAATTGTCACTCTAATTTTGTTAGCCTGAACTTTATCCATGATTGGCATATCCTTTGGTCTGTCTCTGATATTTGTTTTCCAGCCAATCACATATTCCAATGCCTTAATTACTATAGTTTTTCGAGTATAATGATCCTACAGGACATCCGACTGTTCTCCATATTATTTGTCCAGTTCCTGTATTTCACACAACCCTATATACAGGCTGGTCATGGATTGATGATACTGCTCATTTACCTTAAAAGCCATCTATTTAAATTCTTCAGTTTTAATGTTGAAAATGATGACACAGTTGAAGATATATGTAATTCTTTGAGTTGTTTCTCTAGGGTGGCATTGTGATTAGCATGTTCCTTATTCAGGACCTATGATTTCTCAAGATGATCCTCGAGACTGGCAATTTTCTTCTCCGAATGTCTCAGTTTATCTTGATTCTCTTGTTTAAGGAGCTCAATATCCTTAAGGTGGTGTGAATCAGCAACCTCCACATCCTTTCTTTCTTTATGTAGTTCCTATTCCTTACTGAGGAGATCTTTACTTAGCTAGGCCACTGAATTATAGTTATCCCATGCAAAGACTCCCATAGCAGCTACTATATCTAATGATCCTTCCTTTTCATTAGGGGAATTAGTTCTCCAAACAATTTAATCAAATACAGGAACATGTTTCAGTGTTCCTTCTCTTGTCCTCTTCAAACCTTTCTTCAAAACGGCCTTGTCCTTCTTGATCCAAAAATATTTTCCTAAGAAAAAGACTGCATCTTCCCCAAAATCTGTTGTATCTTCTGTAGCTGAAACAACATTTTGCATTGAGGTTCTGATTGTGAGACCAGGATTTCTACATTAAGGGGAGGAATGTCCAAGGTGGAAGTAGGGAAAATAGATATGATGGAAGTGGAATAGGTGGGAATAAGGGTTTTAGTTTCTGAAGAAGGTATAATAGAAATGGAAGGGGTTTCCACTTAGGAAAAAGGAATATGAGAATATGTGGTGGGAGTATGATATGTATGGGGAATTGATGAAACACATGGGGAAACATGGGGAGTGTCACTGGGCAATTCTGCTGATACTAATGGATCTCTAGAGGTGTCCTCAAGAATAGGCTTTAAATCCACATGGGAAAAAGAAGGCCGAGGGAATAAAGCATGAAAAATATCTCTTGAAAATTGTGAATCAGGGATAGAAGATGTCTTGGAGGTATACATATTCACAGGGAAAGTGGGGTTTTCAGTCTCCTCCTCTAGGTCACTATCAATTTGATGGATCTCAATCTCATGCTCGGATTGAGACTCAACCTATCGGATCAAAGGAACTTGAGGAGGCACTTGCTCTTGAAGGGAAACTGCAACTATCTTTAATCGTTGTTGATCCCTGAGTACCTGCAGAGGTATTTTCTCTGTTTGAGCCACTAATGCTTCAGGCACTTTTGGTTGGTGAGAAACAAGCTAAGTTTTCTTTTTCTTTGGTTGAGGTTCATCCTCTTAGACATGTGTCCGAAGCTAAGCACTAAGCTTGGCTAGACCTTGTTTGAATTCTTCCCCTCTTTGAAGAGCTTCCATATCTTGGGAAGAGTGAGCACTCCCAAGGATTTCTATGACAGGTTTTCCTTTGTGTTTGGACCAGGATGCTAAAGTAGAAGCTACTGCTACTTGTTGTCTTACTTTTCTTTCCATGTTTTCACTTACAACCTTTTCGTCTTCTTCAAATTTCAATTTTGCTAAAATGAACGGTAAACTCCTTCATTTCTTTTTGATATTTGCAAACATGGGAATTTACCTCTGGAACAGTGATCTTTTCCACTACTTCCCGTAAATAAACAAATTCCATGTACATCAAATCAACTGGAAAATATTCATGTGTATAATTGAACTTAGCCTTTTCTTGAGCAAAAAGGATAGCGAGGAAATCCTTAGGATCATGCATCCTTTTGTCGGCTTCTCCCAGCTTCATAGTTGTAATATCTTTACCCAGCACAGTTGCATGTATATAATTTTTCATAACCAAAGAATCTATATGCAGAGGGAACTTAGGCCAAGTCTTCCTCTTATGCTTATCCAATTTTGCATGGGCGCCATCAATGGTGGTTTGAAAGGAAAATTCCTGTAAAACCATCCGGTTTGGAACAATTTTGGGAAACAAATGGATGGTGTTTCTTCCCCAAATTCTAAAATAAGAGAAATATTCCTCGACATACCAATCTCCATGCAGACTAATTAAATCCCTGGTTGTTACTGAAAATGTTGGAGCATCATCCTTGAAGATCTTATGATACATGGACTCTAAGAAAAGGTCATAATTCTCATATATGTGAGGAACAAAATTACCCTCCCACATGTTAGAGCAGTAAATATGGACTGGTGGACAATCCTTCTACCAATTCCAACCTAGGTCATGAAATGATGAATTCGCACAAAAAACATCCATGACATAAGCTGACATGTAAAATTGGGTTTTTTTGCTTTCCCAGGTTTTCTAGTATTTATCAATTTGCTCTTGAAAATTAACAGATAATATTTGAGCCCAATTGAAGGACTCACCTGTAATAATAATTTGTTGGGCTATCGGAATCCATTCTTCTTTTAAAAATGTGCAATTTGTCTCACCATATAACCGGTAGAACATCGCTCCAAGTAGTGAAAATGGTTCCCTGAACCATGAAGTAGGGTAGATATTACCTAGTTGCGAACTAAACACGGTAGGTTTTCCATCCATTATTTCACCACATCTTCCTAATTGAAATGGGAGCTTGCTTCAGCAAGGAAGTTACAGTTCAGTAGTTGTTTCAAGGGTCCAAGCGCGGAAGCCTTGGAAAAAATATCAGGTTTGAACGACACCATAAATACGCAAATGTGGTCATTGAAAACTCGCTCCTCAGGCTTAGCGTGGTTGAGTTCCCACTTCACCACATTTGTGTAGGGCATAAATAGTGGTATGGCGGAAATTAGATGGATCTATGAGCTTTGAATTCCGATGTAAGTTGGCTGGTCAAGAGGAATTCTTGAGAAATCATCATTATCGAAAACAAAATAAATTTTCGACCAGTCCAAATATTGGTTTTCATAAATACACCCACTAGTGTCTGTGAAGAATCCGACGTTTGGGTCCTTGGACCTTTCTTCTTGCAGAGCCATTTTTTATCTTGTGTTTCTGTGACCCATAGATTCCATTTATGCTTGAAATTTATAAAACCTAGTCAAAACTTACTACAATGTAAAAATAACAGGATAAACGTTCATAACGACTTAACTTACTGGTGGAAATATTTTAAAACCACTGACAGATGTAAGCTCAAGCGAAAATAAAGCGCAATAAAAATATCCAGAAACAGTAAAAATGTAGGTAAAACAAATGGTTAAAACATCAAAAATTCAAACAAACTATATAGCCAAAACCTCAACGACAAAACAAAATCTAGACCATGGATCTAAAGAAAAACAAACGAAAAAGATGAAGGTGCACAAACAAAAACTTCAGAATTTTTTTTGGGAAACTTTCGATTTAGTATTTCCGGCTTCCGCATTCCGCACTGCGAAAAGCGGACCAAAACAAAAATTGCCAAAATAAAAAGTCAAATTTTAATTTCTGCATTCCACACTGCAGAAACCAGAGGTCAGAAATACAGAAAATTTTATTATGAACTTGTAACTTACAATTTATGTGTTCCGCACTGTGGAAAGCAGAAGTCGGGAATGGATTTCCCCGATGACTTGAAATAAATAGATCCCCGCTTTCCACACTGCGGAAAGTAGATTTTATTAGGTGAAATTCCATTTATGCTCAAAATTTGGAAAACCTGGTAAAAAATTACTACAGTGTAAAAATAACATGCTCGATGTAAGCTTGAGCAAAAAGAAAGTGTAGTAAAAATCTCCAGAAATAGTAAAAAAATGGTAAAAACCTCAAAAATTCAAACAAATCTAGACCATGGATCTAGAAAAAAACAAACGGTTGAGATGAAGGCACACAAATAAAATATTCGACAAAATTATTAGGAAGGGTCAAAACAAAAATTTCCAAAATAAAAATCAAACGCATTCTGCAATGTGAAAAGCGGAAATCGGGAAATAAGATACAAAAATATGAGACAAATACTTTTCCGATTTCCACATTCCACACTGTGGAAAGAGGAGGTCGAAAGAATGGAATCCCCTAACGAATTGAGGGTAAAGATATTGAGTCTTTCCGCAACTGAATGAAGCATCTACAAAAGCATGAACATTTCACTTAATAAAATCCGCTTCTAGTGACTGGGGATCCATTTTTTTCAAGTCATCGAGGACAACCATTCTTGATTTCCTCTTTCCATAGTGCGGAACACGGAAATCAGAATTTACAAGTTCGTAATAAATTTTTTTTATTTTTGACCCCCGCTTTCCACAGTGTGGAATGCGGAAATCGGGAAAGTATAATGCAGAAATCAGAACTTTGTTTTTCTTTTTGCAATTTTTGTTTTCATCCGCTTTCCATTTTCTGCAGTGCAAAAAGTGGGATGCGTAACTTCGATATGTTTTTGGGTCGAATCTTTGACTTAGTTTTTCAGAACTACTAATTTTAGTTTTCTCTTTTTATCTTTATAAAACTCGTGCTTCAATTTTTTAAATGTCCGGTCGGAGTTGTTTTTCTGAATTTTTGAAAGAGGAAGAGAGATTGGGGGAGAGGGGGGAAGAGAGAGGGAGAGAGAGGGGGCATGGGAGAGAGATGTTGATCCTCAAAATGTAATTTCCATAATCCCAAGGTAAGTCAGAAAGGTTCAGTTGCCGAAAGACTCATTATTTTTACCCTCTTGGTGTTCTTTTGCATCTCTTGGTGCAAATGCTAGTATGAATATATATTAAATTATTTCATATATTATGCTTTATTTCAATTTCACATTTATTTAATAGAAATTTTTAAGTCACTTTACGTATATATACCCTTTATATATATGTCAACATAAAAAAATAGAATAGATATCTATTTGGTATGTTTATTTTATTTCAATTAGATGTAAATAGTGCAATAAGTCTCTCTCTCTCTCTCTCTATATATATATATATATATATATATATTGTATTTTTTTTATTTATGAAAAAGTAGCTCTAATTATGATGATGATGATGATAATGGTTAACGTCCCCTGATACCAAACTTTGGTCTATCGGACCTAAAGAAACAAATTATTTAGTTTGTTTTAAAATTGTATTCATATGCTCAAAGAGCTTGGAGAGATACGTCCTGAACTCACTATAATTTTGATATGTTAAAAGGATAGGAAGGTCGGTATTGCAACAAACATTATAAAACTAATATCTAATGTGGGTGTACACAGGGCACTCTAAAAGGAAATTATTTTCATCCTCAATATTCATATTCTCACAGAGATGGTAGATCCTTTCCACCCATGGTGTTTTAGGAACTGCCCAATCACTTGTTTCACTATGGAGCTCATGAGAGTTCGTTCTTATCTTGGCTATGTTAATTTTTTTTCTATGAACTAGTTAAAATAGAGAGATACTTTTGATCTTATAGAGTAGGGTTGATGACCTCCTTATAGTATCTTAATTTTCTTTTAGCCTCTAAATATTTCTCGCACCACATTTTCTCTCTAAACTTAGAAGTAACAATATTTTTAATGTTATTAATATTTTGCAATGTAACATTTTCATTGATCTCCCAATGGTCTAACCAGGCCTTGGTATATTTATACCAACCTCGTTTGATCCTTAGGCGGTTTTGGCTAGAATTTAAAGCTAGCTTAGGAAGTCTATGGTCTCCCATGTTATTGATTTTGTAGTTGTACAACAAAATACTAGTCATATCTAGGCTCTCTATAGGGGAAAAACCCACTTCTATAAGGAGAATGGGGTAGGATGTATTGCTTTTAATTTTCAGGTTATACATAATAAAACGCTTTTGGATTTGCTCAATATTTCTCCAGGATTCTCTATAGATGTTGCAACCCCAAACCTCACAGCCATACAAGATAACATGAGTGACTAAAGTTTCAAAGAGGAGCTTCCTTTTATCCTACATCACAAGGTTTGATTCTTTACAATTATTTTCAAGACCAAAATAAGCCTTCCACCCTCCATTAATCCTTTTTTCAATGCTATAGTTCCAGTTAAGCTTCTGATGAATGTCAATTCCTAGGTATTTGTAAGAAGACACTTCCTCCAAGTTTCTATTGTCATACACAAAGTTAGCGTAAGTGTCCTTTTTGGATTTGATAATCATTTCTTTTTTTTTTTCAGTGTTAACAATCATACCCATGGTAGAGCAAAAATCCTTAAGAAGTCTTAGTTTCTTATCTATATTAGATGGGAACCTTGCCATAAGAACAATATTGTCAACATAGAGAAGAAGGATGATGACTATTCCAGCTAATATCGTGCCAGCAAATCTCGCTTCCTCTAAACAACCTTCTAGCTTATCAATGTAAATTCCAAATAGAGTAGGGGAGAGGGGGAAACCTTGTTTAACTACGATATTACACTTAAAATATTTCGACCACCCCTCATTGCCCTTAAACTTGGATATGACATTCTCGTATAACCTTATTGCGACAGCTCTCAACTTGAAAGGAACCTTTAGCTCTTCTAATCTATTCCAGAGGTTATTTCTAAGTATCATATCAAAATCCTTTCTAAAGTCCACAAAGGAACATAAGAGATTGGATTTATCATTACAACATTCCTCCACAATGATCCTAGGCGTAACAAGGTGGTCCATTGTTGGGTGTTGTTTTCTAAAACCCGCTTTTCCTTTAGCCCGCTTACCTTCACTTTTAAGCCATAGGTTGATCTTATTTTCCAATATAATACCATATAACTTGGCTAAGAGAGGGATAATCATAATTGTCTAATAATTAGAGGGGTTATTTGTATCCCCACTTTTAAAAATGGGGATAATGAGGCTCTGAGTCCAAGGTTTAGGGAACCCTTACTTTACCGCTTGATTAAATAGCTTGTCGATATGAGGGATGAGGACAGGTCCTCCAATTTTTAAGATTTCTGCCTGGTAACCTTCAATGTCCTTAGCTTTTCCATCCTCCATATGCTTAACCCCAAAATCTATGTCTTCTAAAGAGAAAATTTATTCTGTTGTGAGTAAGGTTTCAAAGTTATTTATGACATTTGGGGATTCATAAAGATTTTTAAGATAGCAATTCCAGTCATGTAAATAAATTTTATTATTATCTTTATTTTTTCTAGTTAGAATTTGCCTCCAAAATTTCTTAGGAGCCACCTTAGAGAGGTGTAAGAGATTTTCTTGTATTTTATGAATATATTGCATTTTTTTCCTTTTAGTTAGGGATTTGTATATTTTTATCTTAGAGGAAATTTCAATTTAAAATGGGCCTTTTAAAAATAAATTCCATGTCATCATGCATTAGCCAATCAAAATGCTTTAAAATTCAAAAAGGGACCACCTATTAAAAAAATTTTTATTATATAATCTTGAAATAATAAAATATTTTAATAATTTTATTTATTTACTTCTGCCCCAAATTGTCTCAAATATTGAAATAATCTCTACCCGAATTGCCCCAATTTGTCTTGGATATCCAAATAAAATTAATATGATAACTCATTCTCGACTATTTCTAATGAATGAGCCTATTGGAGAAGTTAATGCATGTGAAGACTTCTTTTTACCAATATTAATTAGATTAAGTTTCGTAATTAAATTAATTAATTTTTTCAAACCATAAATTTATGGTAATTTTAATAAAATACATATATAGAAAATATTAATGCGTGGTAGCATTCTCCTTACAAGCATGTGGGTATATTACTAACCACAATATCCATTTATACACGTTTATATACATTAATATTTAATTTTAACTTACATATTCCTTAGTTGGAGCCATCCTAGTCAATGGCAATATACCTTAAAACATTATTCTTACCAAATAACGATAAATATACCTAAAATGATTTTCTAGCTACATTCAGAAGATAATTTTCTTTTAATAAAATATAATATATAAATCAACTCCAGATTCTAAAATTCATCCTGGAATCCGGCAAATTCGTGCCTAAAAAATGATTTTCTCTCGGCGAACTGGTGGACAACTCATATATGAACATTAATAATGTCATAGAATTAAAATAGCTATTAGAATAGTTACCTATTTTTTTCTAACCTATGAACAGTCTGATTTTCGATTCGCGCCACCATTTTCCTAAATTGATCTATACTTGGAGGGAGTCACTCAACTTGCACATGAAGAAGTTCAGAGACAAGAAATTTTACCGGGATATTTCATTCACTTGGAGCTTCTAAAAAATATCTTAGCAAATTTAAAACCCCAACTTTGCACATATGGAAAGTTTGGGTTGTAAGCATCCCCTTTGCTGTTTTACCTCACCAAGTAGGGCTGATAAGGAATTATGCTTGTGGGTGGAGGTTTGGTAGTCCATTTGTTTTCTTAGTGGATGTGTTTCAACATCCCTAGAGTCTTTCAAAAGAAAAGGAAAACAATTACTCAGGGCTGAATTTCAGGGGAAGAGGAAAGAGACAGCGTCCAGTTCTGATTAAGATCTGGCACTTTAATAGAATCACACAGTGGGACATTTGAGTTGAAGGAGGCTGAAAAGGGAGAGAGCTCTAAAAGATCACTTGACGAGAGCACGAGCAACATTACCAAAGCAACCCCAGCAAACCATCTATCCATCTGTGAACATCCAGTGAGGTGTGGTCATTCTATTCAGTGCTCAACTGGATAGATATCAGTCTTAGGTAACAATCAGAACTCAATGATATTACGTTAAAAATTTGGGTAAAAATGACATAGGACAACAGTCACCTAGTGCCTAGGAATTTTCCTGGTATCACCCTGCAAAGCAATCTCCCAACCATTGATATATAATCCCAAAATAAAATTAGGACTAATTCAACGTAACTATCTGTGGAATGAGGAAACAATTAATATTAAACTTGACAAACTATGCATTAGATACTTTCAATATCTTAAATGAACTATCCAGAAAAGACAATCTACACAGTCTCTTCTCAAGATAATCCTGGTCGTGGCTGCTAAGGGTAATCACACATCACTCTTAGGAACAACCATAGGTCATATTTCAGCCAGCTGTGGAATGCAAATCCATGATAACACCATTGTCTCTAAGTGTCAAATAGCTAGAAACAATCTTCAAATTGCACATATTCTACATGCTATAGTCACTGGTTACCAATACCAATCTTGTGCCTAGCAGTACTACAACCAAAAAAACCCTAAAACAAACCACCAATATCCATGTGTCATCACTCAACAACACATAAGCCTATTTAATTGCCTTTATGGGAAACATGTACCTTCTTTTTCTCCAAATATAAACTCAAGTATTTAGTTGGCAATGATACCCTGCACCACTGACTTCTGTGTGGAAAATTGTTGGTAACCAACTATTATTTCCAATCACCCCCAAGGGTGCTTCTACCATACATTGCATATGGTAGACGCACAATTTGGCCAAGGGCTCTCTTCCTCTCTTTCAAGGTATGAATATTTTAGAGGGCCATTATTTTTGCACGTGCTAACCTTGAAAGGAATATTAACATAGTCCAAGGTTTGCTAAAAGACATCTCTCCAAACTCTATGTCAACGCCATCCAAAACCCCATCCCCTAGATCTAATTCCACAAATTCCTTAGAAATGGATGTTCCTTCCAATTTTTTCATATTTTTCAACCACAAAGACGAATCTCATTATCGTATCTCCCCTTACCTTAAAACATTTCCTACCAAAATTCCCAATGTAGAAAGGGCATTTTCACCCATAGGGGCCACTTATTGGCCTTCTTTCCTCACGGATCAAACATGTAGGCCAATGAAAGAACATATCCATCCTAGTGGCCAGAAACTTGCACCAATTCTATCTCCATCAATCTTGCTTTTAGGAAGAAAAGTGATATATCATCTGGCTAGTAGTCAAAGAATCTGGGCTTAGGGAAATTTGGAAGACTTTCTTGAATGATGGATCCTTCCATTTGTTAAAGCCTACGAATTCCTCTTCTTCGTCCATCATTCCATCGGCAATTTTCCTGAAATTATTTATCGTAACATTCGTTGAACTTCTTTCGTGATCCTGATATATATGTTAGTTGCAGGAGGATTTTATAGTTGTTCTTTCACTATATGTTGGTCACAAGGTGATTTTATAGTCTTGTAAACATTTCCAAAATTCTACTTCATTTGTTGACATATGTGAAATGGTAGTAAATGTTAATTTTCAACACTAGTATAAAAAATAATAGAAAAACATTATAAAAAAACTTTCTTCCCTGACTTTCAAGAACCAAGAAACTATACAGATAGGATTCTTCTAATTCCACAATGGATTGACCCATTCCCAACTATCAGTTGACCCTGAAGTTGGTAAGGTTTTACTCAGACATGACCTTGGTGTCATGTCATCCACAATGAACTCAATGACCTAAAGCATGTTATGGATCCTTAAATCTCCTGCCCAGAAGCCCTTCTTGGGTTGTGTTGGGTTACTTCATTAAAACCTTTATTTACTTTATTATTACCATTTATGGACTCTCATTTTTTATTATGTTATGCATCTTTTCTTAAGTCTACTGCCCAGAAGCCCTTCTTCTGGTTTATGGGTTGTGTTCACTGTTCATTGCAACCTTTATTTGCATTATCATTACCATTACAAAATCTCATTTTTTATAATCCTACTTAATTCTCTGTTCTCTTGCTTGGTTGTTGCATTGCGGCCTTGATTTCCTTCATCATTCTAATTACCAAGTCCCATTTTTTATCATCTCAATCAATTTTATGTTTTAGTAGTTGGCTCTAGCTAGCTATCTTTTCATTGGTCTCCTCCATACTGATAGTGTTTTCCCTAACAAGCCCTGTTAAAGTTACTTTGATTGCACACTCAAAATTTGTAACTGCCTTGAAGATGTTGTATCTAGGTTTTATTTGGGTTAGATGCGAAAATATGGATGAGTCAAAAAGATCCCTCTACAACAAGAGCTCTATTCCACCCAACCCTTCTCAATTCTTCAACCTTGTCACAAACTGGAAAAAGATGCAAAGCAGAATAGCATAATTTATGAGCATAAATACATTTGGAGTATCAGGATTGGCTTGGAATCTGCTCTCTTTCTTTCCCCCATAGGCTTAGTGGATGAATGTCTTCCTTTTTGCTCTATGCATAGAAATACATGAGTCAACTGAATTGAAAAAAAACCGCAAAAAAGAGGGAAAAGGACCATTTTATATATTGAACTCAAACCTGTTAAACATGAACAAACATGATTATGGATCCTTAACTAAAAGACGAAACTGGGATCTCCAACAAGGTACCCACTATCATTAATTTTTTCATATTTTGATACAAAACTCAGTAGCATAAGAAGGCCCTGGGGATTTTGGGCCTTGAGACCTCTTACATATAGATATAGATCCTTCAAACCAAGGTCTTGAGAGAGTAACTTTTAAGATGCTTGTGTTCCTTGTCTGCAGGGGCTCTCCCTCTCTTCCTGTGGGTAAAAACACCTGTGGTGGGTTGGAGATTGTATAACCTCATTAGAAAACATGAAGATGATCCTGCTTGCATTCCTTCCATTTCAGGAACCCTCGCTCTCATCGCTCTCAATTGCTGCATCGATTTTTATGTTAGCTCACTATTAATCACACAAAATAAAGAATAATTGCAATGAAGAAATTCTAGGTACTAGGTTGATTCATCAATTTTTTGTGTTCACAATTCTGTGTGAGAAAAATTAGACATTGAATATAGATGGTACATTTTTCATAGTGGCACTAGCAAAACCCAGGTATAATTTCTTGGTAACATTTTCCTATGGATCCTTTGTATCTTTCTTGCAGTGACATGGGCACTCGTATATCTTCCGGAAAGTTGGAAACTATTATATTTGAGAATACAAAGGATGAAATGGGTAATTGGATCATGTTACACGTTTCCATTGGATCTTGGGTTACTTTTCAACCATCAAGGAATCATATTTGTGAAAAAATAGAAGACTAGATAATTTAAAATCCCATTGGAAAGGTGTAGTAAGGGATTTTAAGTGGATTCAACAAGGTGAAAAAGTGGATAAGGTGCTCATAGCTCATGTGTATGAACACAAGGACATCCTCAAAGAATCTGTTTCCAAACAAGAAAATTTTCCTCAAATTGGACTAAATTGTAAGGGCTCGTCATTTTATACATATTGAAGTTTTTTTTATAAATTTTGTATATGAGTATTAAAATATGAATGCCCTAGATTAGATGGATACTTAATATGTGGTTTACATTTTTTTGTGTAGGTTTTTGCATTTCTGATTTTAAAGAATTGTAGCTTGTGGAGAGTATTACTAGTATTTTACATATTTTCCATTCACAATTATGAGAGGTACTCTATGAGGGAAAGAGTTCCATGTCATTGAGGGAAGAAGGGGTCTGGTTTTATAAGTATGATTACTTTCTCCCAAGTAGTAAAAGGGTTGGACGAATTGAAGAAGCCAAGTTACCCACACTTCATGAAATTGGCTTACCAAATTCTAATCCCACATTAATTGATTGCATACGTTCAAAATTAGTTTTGAAATACAATCTGGTATGCGAGAGAAGGGTGGTGCATGTGATCATTTTGGTATGCACTTACCACTTATTGTTTTTGCTGAATTGTTCAAGGAAGAGGACTCTATTCGAATGACTAAGAAGACTTATTCTTGCACAAACCACTTTGACATGTTATTATGTAACTTATTTTACTCTGGATGGAATGCAAAATTACATGTTGTGAATGGAGAGCAATTAAAATGTGTGTTGAGTGTAGAGACACTTCGTTTCAGGCAATGTTTTATAATTTTTACTTTTCCTTTTATTTGATTTTCAAAAAGTTTGAAATCACTTTCTAACTATTTTTTCATCCTCTTTAACTTGTAGATATTCAATACTGAGACAATATCTCTAAGTTTCTTTTAAGTTTCGATGCTTTATGCATGTAAGGGATAACATGGATTGGATTTGGATTCCAATAGAGCAAGGCAATGATGATGGCACCCATTCTCCTCTAATATCCATTGATATTTTTAAGGATGGTGCACATTTCAAAACATTGTCCATGGAAGAAACTGGAATTTTTTCGAAGTTCGAAGACACCTTGAATTCGAAGAGGAATTCATCTTTGAGGAAGAATTATATTTTATTCACAATGGAAAAAGGGTGATAATTTTATAGTTTTTGTATGTTTCTTCATTTTATAAACACATATTATTACTTACATATTAATGATTTCCTTTTGACAGATTGGTGAAAGACGAGAGAAGAGCATAATGTGCCAAACTTGTACTCATCCCCATACATTAGAAATTCAAGGAACATGACACAAGGTGAATCCTCTCCAACCATACATTAGGAAACGCTTTTGGTCTTAGTTGTGATCTTTATATTTTATAACTAATTTTGAAATTTCCTACTTATTTCTTTTGGAAAGATAAGGTATGGTTTTGTTCACTGATATTTTTTCACATAATTTATATTACTTGTTATTTATTAGTACATTTCTAGGCCAAAATTTGATGAGATTCAAGTGTTTTAACTTAATCTCTTTCCATCACATGTACAGGGAAAGAAATGGAGAAGGGGATTGAATTTCAAAAGCTGGTATACAACTGAAGAATGGATTGTAGCATATTTAAGATCCAACATTCTGAATATTTTCATCCCACTTTGTTTTGAGATTATTCTAGATGGAGAAGTATATAGTGATATTGATGTATCAGAGATTTAGGAGTTACTAGTTTATTTTGGTCATTTAAATTGAAAATTGTTAGAAACTTTTTTGAGAAATCTAAGTTTCGAACTCTGAGTGATGTCCAGAGACAAATTTTTTGCTCCCTTGTCGAATCCAACATTTAATGTTCTAGAGTATCAAGTAAAAGGCAGAAACAAAGTTGTTATTTGCCTCTTTTTTTTAACATGATAGAAATTCTTAAATATATATACGGAGTGTACTTTCTATCTTAATATGAATAAAAATATGGTTTTTTCCAATGAAAAAAACATGTGAGTCTACTCCAATTTATCTAACTATTTCCCTAAATATATTACTACATTTCTAGGCCAATATTTGATGAGATTTTGTATAATGGTTGCATTAGCTGACTATAAGATGATCCGAAGTCTACCATATTTTCTGGGAGTTTAATTTTTTTTATTATATTCCTAATTGATGAAGATAAAAGAGATAGTTTTAGGGAGTGGAGACTGTTGTCACAAATGTCATCTGTTGCAGCATACAAAGCCTAATTTTTTGACCATGTCTATGGGCCTAATAGACAACCTCAATGTGTTTAGTAGTGAAGAGAAAGTGATCTTTGCTAATATTGATGAAGTTCCTACTCAAGGTCTGTCGGGATCTTTTCCACTGCTTCTTAAAGATGATTTGCATATGGATGTCTTACAAAATGTTTCAATGGATCTCTTTCCTTCACATGAATATGTTAGTCTTCCTCTTGGTCCTACCCATGTCTTCAAATGCTCCTATTACCTCTCACTTTGCAAGGGGGTGACAAGTGGAATTTTCAATTTATGATGATAGAGGTCTGCACCAAACTTGACATTTCACTACCTGTAGCAGAGGAAGAAGGAATTTATGTGTTCATTCTAGGAATTTTTTGGGGCTTCTTGTGCTCTCCTTAGTTTGTAGTTTTAACGATGAAGAATTATTTAAACACTTTGTTAAGAGAGTTTGAATCAGGGGAATTTTGGGAAGCTCTTTTGATGAGAGTCATTGGAGAGTCTTTGGTAATCTCCTTGACGATATGGAAAGCAAGCAAGAGGATGGTTTGTAGTCCGAAGATGGAGCATTTGTAAATATCAAGATCAGATAATGAGTCACATATTGTGATATCACTGTGTGATAGCCCATAGCCCAAGGTGGGACAAAGATTCACATTTTGTGAGATCACCGTGTGAAGTTCTAGGATCAAAAAATGTTATATGATGTGAAGTCTTGATTTTACATTTGATGTATGGAATACTAACTTACATTTACTAAGTTTTGTCCTTATTGTAACCTACAAAGGCTCCAAATCGGAAAAGAACTCACCCTTGTGATAATTTTCCCACAATAGACATCGTTATAGATGATGTACCTCCAACATATAGTATGTTAATGTCTAGGCATTGGTGAACTTCTATTGCGCGCGCGGGGGGGGGGCGGGGAATTCAATTTGATCTATAATATGCTACTATCCCACTATTTGGGGCAGACCCATGGATTATATATAGAACCAAAAATTACATATGTCATCAATGACCCCCAAAACCCTACCAAATTTCCTTCCTATATTAATTATGACTTAGGAAACTTCCTCCTTAGCCATCACTCCCCCACTCAGGACCAAACAAAAGGGCTGATGAAAGAAAATAAACATATAATAATCCATGTAGGAATGTGGAATATGTATTTTGATGGGACCTATAACAAAGGAGGAAATGGGGCCATCGTGTTGTTGAAGTCTCCTCTGGGAAGGGATTTCCCTCATTCCTTTAAGCTGAAATTCATGTGCACAAATAATGTGGTAGAATATGAGGTTCTTATATTGGGATTGGACACAATAAGAAAGATGGGAATCAAACAGCTAAATATTTTGGGGGATTTACATGTGATAGTGAATCAAATAAAAGAGATATGTCAGTCTAGACACCCTAGGATGAAACAATATAAGCGCATAGTTTGGGATCTTTCCAAAAATTTCTTTCATACCATTAATATTTTTGCAAGACCTAGAGAGTTAAATCATAGAGTAGATATTTTTGCAAATATAGTAGTTGAGTTTACCACGAAATTTAAGCAACCTATTATATTCTATTAAGATGATGTATATAGTTTCCATCCATGATATTGTTAAACATTGGAATGTCTTTGAGGATGATAACCAAATAAAAAACATCCTGAACTTGGTGGTGGAATATGCATATATACATATATATTCAAAGGAAGAAGGATAAGAACAAGGAGATGAAGGTTATGATATCAGAGTAGATGTAAAGCGGATATTTCTTGAGATGATAGGAGGGTAGAGGGTTATACATCTCAAGTAAACCTACATCCCACAAGGATTTGTCCCATTAGAAAGACTATTTGGCTCAGAGTAGGTAGCAACTAATCCATCTATAAAACCTAGTTCATATGAGGTTGAATAATACTAACCTAGGATATTCCTAAAATGCCAATGGTCATCAATGAGAATCACCTAGAAGTATATTATTATATATAGTATTTTTGTGCATATCTTTTGTAAAATTACAACTCATTGCTTGTTTCTTGGCCATTGTACCAACCATGGTGGAAATGAGAAGAATGAGATAGGAATTGTTATGCTAGATTTGTATCTTATTTTTCCTTTTTGTTAGAGATTTGTGATTATTATTTTATTTGAGTAATGAATGTTGTGTATATGAACATCAATAGTACAATGATGGACAATTTTTAATTTTGGGGGTTTTTGTTACAAAATGTAACATTATAGAATTGTTTCCTATCGGGGAGCAGGACAGAGAAATCTTCACAGAATTTTGGTATGGATGAACATCAATATAAGGAAATATGGAAATGGTTGATAGATAGTGAACTCTTATGATACACTTCTCTTATGATATCATGTAAAATGATCAACCCATAAGTCTATAGACTCTATACAGAATATTTGCTATGCAAATAATATATACTTAATGTAATTTTGTACGTTTTTTTAGGAAGAAAATTACAATTTTTTATGTATATGATTAATGTTGTAATGTGATATAGTGAGAAATAGGTCATATGTAATAAAATACAATTTAAATGTTAACTTCCAGTTTAATTCAGTTTCTAATCCAAAGTATGCGCAATAAAAATATATTTTTGTGTTTCCAGTGGCTACAATTTTAAAAAGTGAAATATGGGCATTTTTCTTGTTTGTAGAAGTCATAGGTAGTTTTATTATATTTATTGAGTTTTGGGAGCAATGTAAATATGTGTATTAAAACCACATTTAATTCCATAGCAAGTTGTAAGGGAGATACATGATTGAAAGGGTGTAAAGCATTCATATTGAAGTATGCAAACCTGATATGCTACAACTTGGTGAGATATATTGTGCATGTATGAGTCACAAACCTAAACACTGTACAATAAAACTGTGGTATGATTTATTCATATTTATATTCAAACTTCAAGGGGTTGTATGAAAATCATTTTTGTTAAAATATAAGTGAAGAGAAGTTGAGTCTATCATTTTGCCAATATATGCTCAATATGATATTTTGATTAATTCTCCTTTCAGGAAAGTTATGAACTTGAACCTTTGGCTATTACTTATTGGCGTGAATAAAATATATTCCTTCCATATTCCTGAATCTCGTTAGTTATGATATTTTCATCTTTTTATTGACTGATTTAGTGCCAATATTATTTTTTCTCCTTTGCAGTTGAAAACACACATTATATTTTAGAAGGGCATTGCATTTCCAACTGATGATAGAAAATTTTGGGTGAATAGTTTGTTTATTTGAAAATTTTGGGGGACTTTCCTTGTAGTGATGTTGGGAAGCATTTTGTTATAAAATAAAATGGAAGATGAATATGAGTCTGTGTATGCCCAAATGAGACTACAACAAGAAATTCCTAGAGCAACTGACACTAAAATCCATTCCTCATATATGTGAAGAAAGTAATAAGGGAAAAAGTAAAAAACAGTAGTGGTCCCCATAATTGAGTGTGCAGCATTTGTAATCACCCTTTTTACTGTAGATACACCTAATTTTACAAGCATCTTTTGGGAATATTTTGTTATGGAGTGAGATGATATAAATGTTTGGTCAAAGAAAAATGAACTTCACATGGACAGAAACTATGTTACACTTCCCAGTTCTCATGTCAAGAATCACCACACATCAATGACCTCCTGGGTGATTGAATCATATACTGTGTATAGTGTAAGCCATATAAGGAGGTATTCTACTACAGAGAGGAAGTTTTCAAGCATTCTTTTCTTGAACATGTGTAAATTACAAGTAGGGAGGAAGTAGATAAAGCAGTTTTGATTTTTTGATGGCCAATGGTTTGTCTTGATAGTTTTCAGGCCAATGACAAAATAATTGTGTGATGTGTAAAAAAAAGTAATATGGGTCCGAAGAAAAAACAATTGCACAATTTATGTTTCTTACAAGGAAGTTTTCCTATAGTTGAAAGGCTTCCTCAAGAAAGTGTTGTTATTGAATGTGACTGAACTTATGTCTCGATTAGCAACATTCTAATGTACAGGAACTACCTATTGGCGATTGAGGAATTTAAGAAGCAAGAAAAAGAACTCATGGAACATGGATCAATGAAATTTCCTGCATATGCTTTGTTTCTTTTATGTTAGTCCAAAAAAAGATAGAAGTATCCTTTGGCTAGGATTGATGATTTCATTGGCTAATATGAGGATGTAGAAGTGGATTTGCAGTCCAAATACATAAAGTTTGGATTTGGAAGAAATATTTCATGGAAGAAAGTGAGGATTGCATGATTGGTTCATTGCCATTAAAATTATGTTAAAATTCAACTATATTTACATATTTTATGAGTTATGATGTATTCAGGTCATTCCTTGATGTTTTTCTCACTTGTTATTTTGATGTCTAAGTTTTAGAAAATATTGGAAGGAGCATATGAAACACTTGGGATTTTGGTCCATAGTAGAAATCTTTGAACCCGTAGAGGAGGTATGCATGGTTAGAGTCTCTCAGAGATATTGTTTTGAATAAGTTTTATGTATAAGATGCATGAAGAGTACAAACTTCTACATCAAAGAGAGTTACATAATTCTATTGCCAACAATATGGGCAACCCATGGTGCCGAACTAGATATTGGCACAAATTATTGCATGGTTACAACCATACACAACCCAAAATGTGGGATGAAAGTTGGCCATGCATTATGTACTAGTATGGTAAGGAAATATGTAACCCAACTCAAGTGTTTTAGTATGAGATTTGTTTGGAATTTCTACCATAGATCCCTTTTGGCTTGGATTTCTAGGCATTAGAAAAGTGAAAAAAGGATGAGAAAGGGTAGAAACCATAGGTTGTAAAATTTGTGGAGTAATTTTAACAAATCCAAACACAAGTGTAGAAGAACTTGTAAAATAATTTCATGAAAAATAATCAGGCTATCATTGGGATCAATGTCTGTTAGAAAACAAAACCCTTGTTTTAGCACCATGTTGGATCAGATTATGGAGCAGGTTTTCATACCCCCTTCTGGTAGAAAATACATCTTGTTCTCTCATCATTTAAGCATCATGTATTCCTGTAACAGGGTTTTTTGGGAAAGTAAAGCCTTTGCATCATGATAATCTATGAGTAGAGTATTTGATGGCATATACCCTTTTTTAGAGCATTGTGAACATAACATATAGAGGTGACACCAAACCTGTTTCTTATATTATTATATGGAGGATAGTTGGAATATCCTTCCACCATTTCAGACCCTACCTTGGCCATCGCTTGACCCTACTAATGGAAAAAAATAATCATTTGAAGCATGCATTACACTCTTTTATACACCATTTTATTAAAGATATTATATGTTTGGAAGTTACTCATTGAGATGGTCCACTTAGAATTTTGTTCACATGGTTCATATACATTAGTTGTGAAATAAATATACTATCTTCTAACATCCAAACTTGCATGCCTAGAAGATAATGCAATTGACCCAAGTTGGAACCTGTAAATACCAAATTTGAATATAATATATGTGACCCAACTCAAGTATTTAAGGATGAGACTTGTTTGGAATTTCTACCATAGATCCCTTTTGGCTTGGCTTTTTAGGCATTAGAAAAGAGAAAAAAGGATGAGAAAGGGTAGAAACCTTAGGCTGTAAAATTTGTGGAGTGATTTTAACAAATCCAAACACAAGTGTAGAACAACTTGTAAAATAATTTCATGAAAAATAATCAAGCTATCATTGGGATCAATGTGTGTTAGACAAAAAAACCCTTGTTTCAGCACCATGTTGGGTCATAGTATGGAGCAGGTTTTCATACCCCTTCTAGTAGAAAATACAACTTGTTCTCTCATCATTTGAGAATCTTGTATGCCTGTAACAAGGTGTTTGGGGAAAGTAAAGCCTTTGCATCATGACAAGCTATGAGTAGAGTATTTGATGGCATATACCCGTTTTCAGAGCATTGCGAACATAACATATAGAGGTGACAACAAACATGTTTCTTATATGCTTATAGGGAGGATAGTTGGAATATCCTTTCACCATTTCAGACCCTACCTTGGCCATCGCTCGACCCTACTAATGGAAAATGATCATCATTTGAAGCATGCATTACACTCTTTTATACACCATTTTATTAAATATATTATATGTTTGGAAGTTACTGATAGAGATGGTCCACTTAGAATTTTGTTCACATGGTTCATATACATTAGTTGTGAAATAAATATACTATCTTCTAACATCCAAACTTGCATGCCTAGAAGATAATGGAATTGACCCAAGTTGGAACCTGTAAATACCAAATTTGAATATAAAATATGTGACCCAACTCAAGTGTTTTAGTATGAGACTTGTTTGGAATTTCTACCATAGATCCCTTTTGGCTTGGATTTCTAGGCATTAGAAAAGAGAAAAAAAGGATGAGAAAGGGTAGAAACCATAGGTTGTAAAATTTGTGGAGTGATTGTAACAAATCCAAACACAAGTGTGGAACAAATTGTAAAATAATTTCATGAAAAATAATTAAGCTATTGTTGGGATCAATGTCTGTTGGACAACAAAACCCTTGTTTCAACACCATGTTGGGTCAGATTATGGAGCAGGTTTTCATACCCCCTTCTGGTAGAAAATACAGCTTGTTTTCTCATCATTTGAGCATCCTGTATGCTTGTAACAGGGTGTTTGGGGAAAGTAAAGCCTTTGCATCATGACAAGCTACGAGTAGAGTATTTGACGGCATATACCCTTTTGCAGAGCATTGTGAACATAACATATAGAGGTGACACCAAACCTATTTCTTATATGCTTATATGGAGGATAGTTGGAATATCCTTTTACCATTTCAGACCTTACCTTAACCATCACTTGGCCCTACTAATGGAAAAAAATCATCATTTTAAGCATGCGTTACACTCTTTTATACACCATTTTATTAAAGATATTATATGTTTGGAAGTTACTCATTGATATGGTCCACTTAGAATTTTGTTCACATGGTTCATATACATTAGCTGTGAAATAAATATACTATCTTCTCACATCCAAACTTGCATGCCTAGAAGATAATGGAATTGATCCAAGTTGGAACCTGTAAATACCAAATTTGAATATAAAATAACAACAAAAATATCACCATAAACCTTCTTAGTGTAGCTATTTGAATTGGCTATGCCCTTTCTAAATTCACAGTTCAACAACTAGTTATCAATTTGTCATTCCAACCCTTGGCGCTTGCTTAAGTGTTATGACCATAACGTGACTTGTTTAACCTATAAACACGGTTTGGATACTTCTAATCCACAAATTATGGTAGATATTACATATATATGTATTCATGTAGAACCCATTTGCAAATATGATTTTCATATCCATTTGGTGGATCTCCCCCCCAAAGACTAGTTATTAAAGAATGAGTTTGAAAGTGTTTATCTTAACAACTAGAACACAAGTTTCTGCATAGGAATTACCTTCTTTTTATTGAATCCTTTAGGAAATATTCTAGCCTTTAACTTCTCTATTTCATAATCTTAATTTAACTTTGTTTTATAAATCCAGTTGCAACCAAGTGACCAAAAAGGTTCTCATCTCTTTTAAGGGGGTGTACTAACTCACAAGTTTGGTATTTCATCAAAGCATTGTTTTCTACCTGCATATCTTCCTCCCATTCTTCATTTCCTTTAGCCTACCCATAAGAAGTGGGTTTATTATTTTTCATGAAATTGGCCATTGGTGCATTTCCATTACTACATTGTGGAGGACATATCATACCTCCTTGACAAATTTCATAAACAACCTTCTTTTCCTATCATGTATTTCATCATTTTTGTCCTATGCATTTTCAAGAATTCTTACTTCACTTATAGAGGGGAGTAGTAGAATTTTTAGAAACACCATTAATATCATCATTATCCAAACTAGAATTCATTTAGTGTATATAAAATTAATCATCAACTAAGTCTAGAACAAGGGGAGCATTACATTACAATACCTATGTAAAGCTGCAGTAGTCTAAAAACTAACATTGTTAATGTTGAATCTTTATCAAATTTAACATTGTTGATTTTTGAGGAGTATTGAGAGCCTAGGAGAATGGGGGTGCACCTAAATAGTTACTAGAAATTGGATACCAGTCTAGGACTAAAACACAGCTTGGGGCTGAGAACCATTCTCTAGGAGAATGGAGACACCTGGTTAATTACCAGGGTTTAGATAAGTCTAGGATTGAAGCCAAGCATGGGGCTAAGAGCCATTCTCTAGGAGAATGGAGGCACGTGGTCAGTTACCGGGGATTGGATACTAGTCTAGGACTGAATCTTAGCCTGGGGGTAAGAGCCATTCTCTATGAGAATGGAGGTACTTGGATAGTTACCAAAGGTAAAATATAAATAGAGAGGCTCTCTCATTTGAAAAATAGGATACAATGAATCTTCATCTCTAATCCAAAAATCAATTTCAGGGGGTTTCATGTTAGTATCTTCTCTCTCTCCTATCTTAGGTAGATCTGATCAAGTTGTGAAAGCCACTCAAGGTTACATATCAGCATACACAGAGTTCCAATCTGAGTTTGTGAAGGATGTTTAGGGTTCCATATTATCATATCATAATAAACAAAGTTCAGATCTGAGTGTGTGAAGGTTGTTCATGGTTATGCATTATTAAATAAGCATACAAAAAATCCCAATCTGAGTGTTAAAGTCTACTCAGAGTTCCTATTTTTCTCATTCTGATTCTTAGAGTTTTTATTTTCCTCATATCTAAGCCTTAGGGTTCCAATCTATTTTTGACACCACCAACTCATGGTTCTGATCCATTTCAGGGTATATGCAACACAAACAAGAAGTATGATGAAAATCAAGGAAGTAAGAGCCTGGACTGAGCTGGATTGAAGTTAGTAATACATATTTAGGTAAAAACCACCCACAAACAACAAGTATATATGAACAAAATGGGATACGTGGGGAAGCTTCAAGACTCCTCCATCAAGTCCACATTATTAGTGTATATGTTAGTATAGCAGTTCTAGACCAAGGCAAGAAGCTCCACATCTACTCCATTAAAATTGAATTTAAGGCATGGGTATATGTGGGAATTACTCTCATTGGCATGTATTCCAAGTGTGGAAGCATTGAGAAACCCTACAATGTTTTTTTAAAATAAATCCCTAACAATATTTGATCTCATGGACAACACTAATCTTTGGCTATGCTCAGTATGGACATAGAACACAAGCTCTCCATTTTTTGAACAAACAAGACATAAGGGACTTAAAATTTTATGTGGAAAATAATATCTTAGACAAGTTGGTTTTGGAAGTAGAGAACTTGGAAAGTTTTCATTTTAAAGAGAATACAATTGAATTCATTAGTAAAGGGACCCTAAATCACTGATTGTTTTATTTTCATTGATCCTTGACATAAGACACTCTACACTTGGATCAATCTAGAACCATTGGTTCCAAACTTAGGCGTAAATCTAGATGATGACCCTATCCAATTTTAGCATTCTCCATGGGTAAATTTAGCAGTAAGAATCACGTGGATGAAGTCATGTGTTTTCATAGCACAATCAACACTCTACCTTCACTCAGAAAGTCACCGAATTCAGTTAATAAGTGCACTATTGTTAGCAATAAATGGAAGTGCTCCTATGGAAGATAACATTGTAAAAAATAGTATAACATTGTAAAAATTAGTACAGTTAATGACAAATTGAGTAGCTCTAAAGGAAGGCTCCAAATTGTTTATTTATCATGCCAAAAATGGTCTAAAGTTGGTGCATTTTTCTGAGGGAGAAGTTAGAGTTAAAATAATGGGAAACCAACTATAAAAAATCATGAATGAAGATGATCCCAAAAAGTCATGAAATTAGTGTGTTGGTTTAGTTTGATATTTCTGTAGCTTGTTTATTAACTCAAGCTTAACTCGGTAGAACTGACCATGATACATCATACTGACTCATTCTTTTAACTGGAGAATATTTGGGACTTTCCTTTACATCTTTGTACCTATATTGATATTGTAATAATCAGAAATGTCTTTTCTTTCTAATTCGAATTAGGCAACGAGAATAGTCTTCTCAACAGGGGTGAGTGGCAGACATGATTAGGAAGCTTTAGGCCTATGCTGTGATTTTTAAACCATAGTTTCATAAATAAATCCTTCTTTCAATACAAACTGCAGAAGCAAGAATTGGGGTACCTTCATCATGAAAATAGATGTGGCAGTGGGAGGGATGTGTCCAAATGGAAGCTGTGAGAAATTGAAATATATATTTTCTTAAAAAACCATCACCTAGGAGCTTATATCAATCATTTGATGAATGATAATGCTTACAACATGTGCACTTCATAACATGCAACATTATAACAACTCACATCAACAGTATGTGACAAGAGAAAAATCCAAAGTGGAGATTTAAGTCACATTCTTTGTATTTAGCCTCTTCCTATATAAACTATTATAATTGGAGAAATGCACATTACAAGAGACTTATTATATTCCAATTTTCCACCAAGTTTCTGAGACCAACTTTTTGTCATCAGTAAACATGCCTTACACAATTCTCATAAGTTACATATGTTACATGTGAGGTAGATATACAACGTAGCATTTTATTTTGTCATGTTCCTTTCCTTGAACCCAAAATAATTTGGGAAAGAAATTTTCAAATCCTTTAATTCACGGCCACATGAAGACTGAAAATACAAGTAATCCAATCCTGATTACATACTACAAATAAAATGATTTGGAAATTCTGCCAATAAAATTGTTCAAACTACTAGCCTGAGAAGAGGTATTGAAGTTCACATAAACACCACATTATTGTCATGCAATATCATATTTGATTATAGTCATAAAGTGCGACATTAGAATTACTTAAACTCATTCAACTGAACAATGATCCAAAACTCTGTAAATTAGAAAATAAACAACTTCTATAGAGGTCCTTTTCGAACTTAATGAATCCTAAATAATCTGGAAGATGGATTTTTGGACTACTGTAGTTAAATCTCTATGTTGTACCTGTTCATGTGTACAAGAGTTGGGTTAGTTTTGATATCAAAAAAACCTTTTCTATCTATCCTTAAGTAATTATTTAACACAAAATATACAAAATATACGCTTCGCGAAGTTGATAAATATTACAACTTAATTATTTGGAAGAGAATACACTTATAGGAAACTTGAATGGATTGTGGAAGGTCTCGTTGATACAGGGTCACATCTACAAAATAAAATGATAATGAGCCTTTAAAAAAATAAGTTATTAAATTAATAAGGTAGAAAAGTTAACATACAGATTGCATACCTTGTGTTTGTGCCAGAAATTGTTTCCAAGGCTAAAGAAACAAGCCAACACAATCTCAAATAAAACTCAATAAAGTAAACTAAGTTTTAGGGTTTTTGGAATTTTTTCTTGGCTGTAAATTTGGTGATCAACAGGGATTACACTCATGAGCTAAACAAGAAACTGAATTATAAACAAGTAAAGACAAAGATGCATCATATAATCAACAAATATCAATCAGAATATAATCTTAAAGTTCATTCAGGGCTGACAAGCATCACAAGTAAAGAAACCATGAACCATCAATGAATATATCAGTCTAGCAGTTAAAAAAACTCAAAATGAAGCTAAAACATATAATGAAGGGTAAAAAGTGTCATATATTTCATAGTCTGTCATCAAATGCATACAATAGTTATGATACTTAGCTCACAAACAAGTCAAATAGACCTCCTGAAGTTCTCCCAAAAATCAAACCCTCTTTCTGTCCTTCTAATCTCTCTAAATACTGCTTTTTACAAAATCAGTTAGGGATCAAACCCTAACTGCCCTCAACCAACTCGATGCGATAAAGCAAAATTACAATTTACAAAATATGATATTTTCCAAAAATAGTAAACAACTAACTAAAGTGTTTTCTAGAAATAAATAACAAATAATTGATTCAATAACTAACTCAAAGATCCTTTGCAGCCTCAGCTAGCAAAGCTATCCAATCCAATGCCTGAGCTTTCTTCCTAGCTCGCCTCTGCTCCTCTTCCATGTCAGCTACCCTTTTGGTGAGTTCCTCATTTTGCTGCTGCAAGTCCTTAACAGTCTGCTTCATCTCTGTAGATTGCTCATCAGTGCTTCTTTTTATCTTTAAAGCCTCCTTAGAAACAGCTATTAGTTCTTGATAATGTTCATTGACCTCCTCCAAATCTTCCCTCAAACTTTTATTGGCTAGAATGAGGCCATCATTAGTCTCCTGTAGGTACTCCATCTGATATCGGTACTATTTAATATCTCTTTGCATGTTTTCTCTGTCTGAATCAATGACTTTTCCTGTTGTGGTCTCTTGTGCATCACTGGGCATCCATGGTATGTCAAGTTTCCTGAAAATGTCTGCATCTTCATCTAGCAGATCTGTGGAAATATCAGGAATACTAGGGTTTCCATGAGTGTCTGTCTTCTTAAGTGTAGCTTCATCTTTCAATGACTGACCTTCAACATAAGGAACCTCAGATTCTTCCCCCTGCTGCTGTTTTAACAATTTAGTTCTCAATTCAAGAAATACTGTAGATAATTTAGTCTGGGTGATATTTGAATCTTCAATTGACTGTAATGATCTCTTTGCTTTTGCAGGATGAGAAGACGAAGTTTTGGCAACTACTTTTTCCTTCCTTTTAATGCTCATTTTGTCAATTTCTGGTTCTTCACCTGAGGAAATATCATCCAGGACAGTCACTTCCTTGGTATTCAATTTAGGGTTAAGCAGCTTCTTCAAATTTAACCTTAATTTATTTTTAGGCCTAGTTTTAGGCCTCCATCCTGGTGCTAATTCTCCTAACATCTTCACAGTTCTTCCCTGATGTTTGACAGCAGCAAACTCCATCACTTCAAGTCTATTTTTCTTTCTCCTAGGCCTAACTGCTTTATTTTCCAAAGTGGAAAATTCTCTGCAGGAATCAACCCTAGCTTCTGCTTTAGCAATGGATTGATCCTCCTCTAACAAATAACCCTCATCCTCTGACAGGATAGTGATGGGACTCCTTTGCTGAGTCTGAATCTCCTCTTTCTGTACGACAACTTCTTCCGTGACAGCAGCTTTAACTTCACTGAAAACTTCCGTTGGTGTCAAGTGTTGCATAGGATGCTCTTTCTCTTTTGTAAACAATGAATATTTGCCTTTAATATCAGCTGAAGACATTTGAGGTTCATTATCAGTCTTCAAAGGATCTGAGGCTTCTTCATATTTAACTTCTTTCCTGTCTTTAGTCTTAACCTTGTGACCTAGTTTCCTCACTAGGACTTTCCCTTTATCTGCCTATTTTTTGACTTGCTGATCCTCTTGTCTAACTTGAAAACTAGACCAGAAGAGGAATAAATCCCAAGTTTTTCCTTCACTCTGTAGGACAGTACTAATGATCAATTTAATTAGTCCATGGTGGAAAATAGATTGTGATGTATGGTCTTCATGCCCCTTAACCCTACTAGACATCTTCTGCAGGATTTTGTACAGGAAGAAGGGAAGACTCATTTTGGATACCCCAACCATATGCTATAGAAATATAAAATGATATTTAAAAACATATGCATATCTTCCTTCACAGGTGATATAGCTCTGCAAGATTCTGATGGGTTCCACCCACTCATTTCTAAAATTTTGGATCAGAATGCCTTTGCTCCAGTCTGGGGTGACATTAGGTAGCAAATACCTCTGAGCATCAAATGTGAATGGCAACTTTTTAAACCACATCTCACCTTCATTTTTTATTCCTGTAGCTTCTGCAACCAAATCCACTGTCAACCTAAACTTTAAAGTGTCAAAAACTATCATATCCTACTTATAGCTTTTAGCAAATTGATAAGAGACCTCATAATTGTATCCATCGATCCTCTTGAAAAAATCTAGCCACCCAGCCTATTGGAAAAGTTCTACACAACCTGAGAATTTCTCCATCCAGCTTACATCAGTAGGCTCAGCCCTATTAACTTTGCCACTTTTACCCATTCTCTCCAATGGTTGAAACTCTGTGTATTTCTAGGGTTCTATTACTGATCTAGTAGCTATTTTTTCTGCTCCTCAAGCCCTTTTAAGTTTTCAATAACAACTCCCTTCAATCATCCTTAACTGCTCCTTTTTTTTTCTAATGCAGACTAGGTTTTATCACAGGTATAAGATATTTAGGTCATTCAGAGTACTCCAGAATTTTCACTGCAACTGATGATGAAACTTATTTATAATTCTGTCTGTTTATTCAAATATCTGAATAATAACACCTGTGTATTAGTACCCAAAATTAACCCTTAAATCCTGCCAGATTCATTTATGAACAATCTCTGCACAGAAAAAGCTTTGCATGAATGATCTCAGCTGCCAGCTCTTTAGACTAATTGAAGACTGTTTATATATTGAATGAGAAGATATATGAAACAAAAACAATCTTAAACTTAGTCACTTTCTGCTCCCAATAGTTTTAGTATCAAAATGATACTAGGTATTCATCTACTCTCAAACCTTTATCTCCCTCGCTGCATTATGTATAGGTGACAGACTTATTTGTAAAATTAGACACCATAAAATGTACAACACTTGACCCTGTTATCTTTTCAGGCTTCGACAAAAGAATGGTCCAATACGATGATACTTTCCAACCTTCCACTCACCACAGCATCTGAGAATGCCTTAAACAACTATTTCTTTGGCTGAAATTTCATTTAAAAGCATAACTTAACATTTCCCTTGATTAATTTTGATAGAACAGACTTTTCTGAGAAATCCCTAATTCAGCAGCTATTAAGAAGTTCTCACGGAATACCTGCTTTCAGTCGATCTGCAGGAGCTTTAAACCATCCCTTGTGCTATCTAATTCCCCAGTTTAGCTGTACATGTGTCTCCAAACGTCCAATTTGATTCCAGGTGGCGAGACCGGGAAGCCCTAATTCCTTGTAAAACCGTGAAAACCCCCACTCTGCTCTGTAACAGCAATCTCTGATTTTTCGGCAGATGTCTATGCTCCATTGAGTATTCCAACTTCGAAATGCATGTAAGGGACAACTACCTTCACATCGAACTCAGTTTCAGCTGCTACCTGTCATGATGAACTGCGTTCTGGCTAATGATGACCACGATCCCTTCTATGACATGAACCCACCTGTTTTCATGATGCTCACTGAAGTAACACGTAGTAAAATATTCAAATCATGTGATTAGTCACTCAAGAACTGAAATCGTACTAAAATTCGGCTAAAAAATCAGAGAAATTAACAGGCGCGATATTCTTGTAGTGCCCCTGTGTTAATTTTGAACACTTGCGCTACAAGAATAATCTAAAATCACTTTGGCGCTATTTTAGTCACCTTTTTCATTTTGGATGAAGTTTAAATGATGAACTATACCCATGATGTTACTTGTGACCTCATTATTCAATAATATGACCTTTAAAAACCCTTCAAAACCTAAAGCAGGAAAAACAAATAAAAACCTAAAGGTAAGAACTTGAAAATTTCACTAAAAATGTAACACTTTCCAGAGTAAGTGAAAGAATAAAATAAAGCAAATAAACAAACTAGACTAAAAAAAAGACAATCAAACATAAAATTTGAGGAAACAAGTTCCTGACTTAACACCTTGAACTTGTCCCAACTCCACCCTCAGAAGCATCAGATCTCTTACGTTTTCTACTTATATTTGCTTGTCTTATCACTCTATGAAGCTCAATTGTTTTTGGAAGGTGTTTTTTCTTCTTAAATACATCCATTTTACGCCTATAAAATGCTTGACCCATTTGCAAAAGAACATCTGAATGATTGCAACCCCCTCCTTTCTATGTACATCTATGGTAAATAGTCCGAGCTAACTTATGTGATTTCTCCATGCCCTGTGTACCCCAAATGGCCAAGATTCCATATTTTCCTGCAAACCATGGTCCGTGTGCAAATAATTGATGCTGCAAACATACATCAATATATTTTAGAATACCAAACAAATGTACCAAATGAATTTAATTTACAATAAAATATGTAAAGAAAAGTACAAAGGAAAGTACTAGTGGGACGAAATTTTATATGCATACCATATAATGTGTCATATGGTCATCTCCCCAAGCTTCCTTCATTGCTCTTATGAAGTCTCTAATAGCTTCTTAAAAATATATTGCATCACCTTCCATGAAATTTTCCTTATCCATCAACAGAAAAAAAATATGAAAGTGACTTCCAAGAACATTTCTTCTTTCTAGCTAATTCACGCCCTCCACTAGTGCGATCATCCTCTACATCAATTAATTCTTCATACAATCCCCAACATCCATGTCCACATTTATTTTCAAGAAAATGGTGTGCTTTGACACCTGACATTGATGGATTTGCTGGAAGATTACCTCGTGTACCTGACCTCTTAATATCTTTTTCAATTTTAACATTTCCACCATGCAAACTTGCTTTTGAAAGAACATGTTCAATTACCTCAATTAACTTCTTACTTTCAATTTGTGGGGATTTGTTCCATGAAAACAATATACATAAATACACCATCTTATCAACAATTCTAAAAAATGCATGCAAAGTGCACATGTGCACCCTAATAAATGGTATAGGAAGCACTGCATCTAGATTTGGAACAAGCTGATCATGGTCAGGAGAAAGGTTTTGAGGACAACTCAAAATGCCACCTTTCCAACTTTGATCTTTTTGTTTTTTCTGCATGCAATATAAGAAACTGTGCATTGCATTTTCACCATGAGAAATGTTGTACATACACTTGAGAGTTTTTAAATCAGCTGCAAGGTGCCATTCCACAAAATATGAACCATATCCTTCTACATATAATTTTTCCCCTGCAGTCTATGAAGATATAATTGATGGTAAATATGTTTCACTAAAAACAAATTTCAAGGAATCATGGGACTCCTTGTTGGCACGAAAAATTCCCAACCAAAAAAGGTGATCTTCAGATTGAACTTAAAAATATTTATCACTTTCCTTATCAAGGTTTGGACATAATGCACAATTCATTAACGTTATGGAAACTCTTTAATATTTTCCATGTTGACTAACTCCATTTCATCCAATTTTAGGACAACAATCAATTTCCCACATGCCTCCTGAGTAGAGATGTCGTAGTACCTCACCATCAGCTGTAATACCTGTTCTATGTCATACCACAAGTTATTTTTTCTGGTTAATGGAAATTTTTCACTTGATGCTTTCTTTTTACTTTTACTTGCAACTTCATGCATTGATTCTAACTAATATGCATCTCCCAGTGAATCAACAATTTTTGTGTTTTGTAATGCACGTTGTTTCCTCACATGAAAAGGGTGAGGAACAAACATATTCTTAATGCCAACAGTCAACATTCCCTCTCTTTGAACTTTAAAAAGACTTGCATATGCTTCCCTGGTGATCCCTCTTTCATCATAAACTCCTTGAACATCCTTTACATCAATTTATAATTTTGCAATAAATTGGTTAACTACTTCTTTTATCAAAGCATCAAATTTTGGTTGTTTGAGCATTGCTTTAATGTCACTTTTCTGATCTAATATGGACTTCACCCCCATCACTCTTTTTCTAAAGCCACCTCCCGACTTAATCAAACATAATAACAGTTTCAATTTTTTTTTATCTGCTCCTCAACCCCATTGGAGTGTCCTTCATTGTAGAGAGTCTCTTTTGGATATGAAAAATATCAGTTTTTAGCTTCTCCATTTCTTTTGCTGAGATGGATAGTTCATCCACATGGCCTTTATTCAACATTTCTATTATTTGGTTCATTCTCATGTTTTCATGATAATGAACCATATTTGAGAGATGGAGTTGATATAATTGGATATTGAGATTGTTAAGTCATGAATTTGTTTTCATTAGTTTTATATTTGGTTTGTGTTTTGAAGCTTTCTTATAAGTTTTCTTCTAGCAAATTTTTGGTTTAGAGTGCAATTTTTGGGTTTCTTCCATTAGGTTTCCATCATTTTTTGTTTTTCTTATGTTCAGAAGGGTTCTATTGGACATATGTTGATTAAAGGTTTCACAAATAAACACTAAAATCAAATTTTACGACATAAACCTTATTTAAAGTTGAATTAATGGCCAAAAAGCACCGAATTTGATTTTTGAACATTCTTGTAGCGCAACGGTTATAATTTTACAATGGCGCACTACAAGAATATCGCGGGTGCAAAATGTGTCAATTTTCACGTCAAATTCTCCAATGATTTCACTCCTGGATGACTAATCACATGTGTAGATAGGTTCGATACGTGTTTCATCAAAGATAATCATGAAAACAGGTGTTGGCTATAACGTGAGGGAGATCGTGGCAGTCAGAAGTTAAGGCTGGGTAAATCATGACAGACAGTGAAATGCGGTGAGATTGGCGGGAAAGAGGTTCTCAAATTAAGCATTACGAAGCTGGTGGAGAAGTGGAATGAATACACATTGCTAAGAATTCGGAATTTGCAGTTGAAGAAGGAATTTAGGGTTTTCTCAGCGCGACAGTTGGAAGCAAAATGAAGACTTGAAGACACCTGGACGGTTAAATTCGACATTCAGATAGTCCAAGGATCAATTTTAAACACCTGCAGCAAGCCGCGAGTCAGGTATTCAGCGTGACTTTGGTCATGGCCTGTTAAATTGGGGGTTTTTCTATTAAACCTTAGAATGTTAAATTGATTAAAGAAAACATAAACTCATGTATTCCACAAACTCCCAGCGATGAAAGATCAGTCTAAAAGGTCTAAATGGACATCTTGGATGTTAGTAAAGTTCAGCAGCAATTCTGTTAAAGATTATTAGTACTATGTTTGACCTAAGTTACCCAAGCTCGGTACAAAACATTCCCTGCATTGATAATAGAACTGACTATTAAAACATCAAAGAAAAATAGCCAGGGAGAATCCAAAGGAGAGCTGACTGTCAAAACTCAGAAAACTTGAGGAAAAAAGGTTATTAGGTCATTAACAGATCACACAGGAGCATCATCAAACCTTGGGAAAGTAGATGAAGAGGAGTGGGAATACCAACAGGGCTGAGCCCACTGAGCTGAATTGGATTGACAAGTTTCCAGGTTGTGCAGAGCTCTTTGAGAATGCTGGTTGGTTGAATTTAAAAAAAAAAATTTGATGGATATAATACCGAAGTTTCTCATAAATTTGCTCAATGTTATAACCAAGATATAGTATAATTTGACACTTTGAAGTTCAAATTAACTGTAGAGTCGGTGGCTGAAGCAATAGGGGTCAAGAATGAAGGAGAGTTTTGGTTCAAAAAGGTGCCATTTACCTTCAATGCCCAAAGGTATCTTTTGCCTGGCATTGTTCCAGACTGGAGCAAGGGAGTACTCATCTAGAATTTCAGAGCTGAATAGGTAGATCCCATCAAGGTTCTACAAAGCTACATTACTTGTGAAGGGAGGTATGCTTTTGTCTTCAAGTATCATTTCAGGTTCCTACAGCACCTTGCTGGTGAATCAAGGATGAAACCCCCTTTCTTCCTGAAAAAGTTTGCAGAAAATGTCAAGCAGGATCAAAGAGAATCATGACCACACTGCACAGTCTATCTTTCATCATGGATTGATCAAGCTTATTATTAGCACTGTTCTGCAAAGAGAAGGAAAGACTTGGGACTACTTTCTCTTTTGGTCTGGGTTCCACAATAACCAAGAAGGATAGCCTACCAAAAAGCATGTTGACAAGGGACAAACCCTAATTAGAAAACTAAGACAAAATGTCAAGACTGAAGATGAAAAATGTGTCAAAATTGAGGAAGTGGAAGAACCTTCAAAGGGATATTATGAATCTCAACAGCCTTGATTTGACAGTGAGAACAAAATTTTGTTATCTGTTCACAAATAAATCCAACCTAGACAAAATAAAGCACCAGCAAAAACACTCATGGATGAAAAAATTGTTTTCACAGAGAAGGTTGCAGAAGAGGAAGAAAATACCAAGGTCCAACAACAAAGCCCAATTACTATTTTATCTGAAGATGAAGGATACTTGTTGGAAGGAGATGAGTTGATTGTCAGTGCTGAGACTAGGGTTGGCACACACAGGGAGTTTTGTAGTCAAGAAGATAAGACAGTAATGCTAAAGAAAAAGAAGATCAAGGTTAAAGAATTTGCCTCTATCGTGCATCAAATAAAGAGTTTAAAAATGATGGGAGAGTTTTCCCCGGGATGGAGACCCAAAACTAGATCCAAAAACAAATTGAGGTTGAACATGAAAAAACTACTAAACCCTAAGTTAAACACAAAAGAGGGAATTGTTCTTGATACTTCTTCTTCAGATGAAAAGATAGAATCTAGCAAAGGTAACAACAAAGGAAAGAAACCATTGAAGACAGTAGAAGAGTCCAACCTCACCGAAACCAAACTATCTGCTGTCTTTTTGGAATTAAGAGGTGAAATGTTGAAGGAACAAAAGAAAGAGGATATATAAGTTTCTTATTCTGAAAACAAGCTGTTGATGGATGAAATTGCACCTACTGAAACAATTAATCAAGAAAACCCAAGTGTTCATGGTGTTTCCATAGAGCTGCTACCTGAGGATGAGGACATCTTCAGAAAGTTGAACATCCCATGGCTGCCTAGTGAGCTACAAAATACAACAGGAGGCAAGGTTTTTGACTCAGAAAAGGAAAATTTGCAAAGAACCATCAAGAAATATAAGCATCAAATGGAGTACATGCAAGAAACAAATGATGGTTTGATCATGGCTAATAGAAGACTCGGGGAAGACTTAGAAGAAGTGAATGATCATTACCAAGAACTTATTGCAGTCTCCAAGGAGGCCCTAAAAAGGAAAAGAAACTCATATTTACAGTGTACATAATTGAAATAGACTGTCAGAATCCTACAGCAACAGAATAAGGAGTTTACAAGAAGGATGACAGATATCGAAACTGAGCAGCAAAAAGCTGGGAAAAAGGCCCAAGCCTTAGATGGGATAGCTTTATTGGCAGAAGATGCTAAAGACCTTTGAGCATTGTTAGCTAAAGCAGTTACTTGTTATGTTTTTGAGGAATACCTTATTTTCTAATTATTATTTTGACATTATCCTATCGATGAGTAGGCTCAAAACAGTTAGGGTTTAGACCCTAACTGAATTTTGAAAAAAACAGTATTTAGGAAGGTCACAAAGAGAACACGGGGTTCGATTTTTGGCTGGCTTCAGGAGGTCTTTTGACTTGTTTATGAGCTAAGTACTTGACTCTCATGCGTATTTGATGAACATAATTATGAAATATATGATCCATTTTACCCTTCAGTCTGTGTTTTGGCTTCATTTCTAGCTTGTTTAGCTACACAATTGATAATTTCATTGCTGGTTTATAGTCTTTATGCTTGTAGTGCTTGTCAGTTGTGAATGAACTTCAATGTTATGTTCTGTTGGATACATGGTTATTATATTATGCATCTCTCTTCTTCTTTACTTGTGATTTAGTTCCTATTTGTCTTATGAATGTATTCCTTTTTGTCACCAAACTTTACAACCAGAAAAACCTTTCAAAAAACCCTAAAACCTAGTTTTGTTTGATTGAATATTTGAGATTGTGGTGGCTTATTTCTTTGTAGTCTGGAAACAATTTCTGGCACAAACATCTTTGGCGTCGTTGCCAGGGAACAAAGTTGAAAATAGATTTTTCCCTAGGATACTTATGATTTCACTGGTTTTAAGAGGTGAACTTAATCCAACATATCTTTAAGACTACTTTTCACCAAGTTTGACACAGTGTCTACTAGGGGAGTTGGAACTAGAAGAAGACCTATTTCACCATTGGAGTTGGGTGTTACATATCCTGAATAGATATTTAAGACTGCAAGGAATATTAGAAGGTCTCTGTCTCTATCATCTTTATGTGACCCTGACCAATTGGAGGGTTCATCACCTTCATTTGTGCTGAGAAAAGACGAAGAAGCTTCACCTTCGTTAAAGCCTATAATTCCTGATAGTAGTTTCCAAGTTTTTACTAATCCACAGTCTTTGAGAAAAACTAAAACTGCCTCTCTTTGTAAGATACCTCTTTTTCAGCTCAAATTAGGTAAAAACCCCTTTCAGCCAATTTCCAGTCAAACCTCTTCATCACCAAAGTCAGCCAGTCCAAAAATGGCAGCCCAAAATTAGCCTATAGACATGATGGACCGGATGGTTGCAGCCAGATATGCACCATTGGTTTTTCCTCACCCTTTAAATGTACTTCCTGGAGGTGACTATCAAAAATATATACCTAGGTTTAATGGACAGGGGGAAAGTACAGCTGAAGAACACTGGGAAGCTTTCCTTAGTTATGTTGATAACAAAAACATTGAAGCCAAGGATGTATGGATGAGAATGTTCGTGCAGATCCTTGATGGAGATGTCAGGAAATGGTTCAGGGAGTTTCCTGCTAACTTAATCACTATCATTGAAGAACTTCATGATCTCTTCATGAGACAATTGGGTGACACCAAAGACCATACTTACTACATAACTAAGTTTGGAGCCCTTAGGAGGAAAAATGATGAAACTATTGCATACTTTTCAAAGAGGTTTAACGAAATGTACAATAGAATTCCTGCAGAAATAAATCCTAGAGAAACATCTACAAAACTTACATATGCAAATGCTTTCGATCATGAATTTTCCTTACTACTGAGAGAAAGGAGACCTATTTCTTTAATGAATATGCAAGATGCAGCATTGGAGGTAGAATCTAACATATTGGCTTCTAATAGATTGAATAAGGAAACAACTCAGCAACTTTATGATAGGAAAGGAAAGAAAGAAGCAACTCCAGGAAGTTCTGCTTCTCATTCTATTGAAGGGAAAATTGATGAGATGGCTAAGTTGGTGAAAATTTTGACTGCAAAATTAAACAAATTAGAGCTAGAGAAAAATTCCAACAAGCCTGTTCCAGAAGGTGAAAGGAATCCTAACAATCAAAACCCATTTAGAAGACAATTTTCCCCCCGTTTCATTCCTAGAGAATGCAGGAATAATGATATTCAGCGGGAAAGGAGAGACAATGAGGACCAAAGAGTACCACCACCTCTTCAGAACAATGTTGCTGATGAAGAAGAGGTTGATGATGAAGTGATATTTGAAGATACTGACCAAGATATGAACCATTTTGGAGAAATATTGTCTGGGGGTTTTGTCACTGAAGAGGAGTTTCTAAATGCAGAATGCTATGATGCTGATATGTTCGAAACAGAAGATGATTTGGGTCTGAAAATAACTGTTGTAACTATTGATGTCTGTCAAAATGAACTCAAGAAGATTGTAAATCTGAGGTCAGGTCCAAAACAAGTAGTACAAAGCCCAAAAAAAAAGGTAGCTACCCCTGCTAAGCAGCCATCTGATCCCGTGACAGAGGAAAAATGGGTTTCAGAAAAACAAAAGAAGAACATGGAGGCTGAAGAGGTAAATAAAAATGTGCAGAATTTCAGCCTGGAAAAGGAATTGTGAAAGTTAAAGATCCCTGTACCTTTAACTGAATTGATGAAAAACCCTTCATATAAAGAATCAGTCCATATAAAGAATCAGTCCTTAAGATGATTAATTCAGCAAGCAATCAGTCTATTTCTTTATCTGAAGATGAAGGATACTTGTTGGAAGGAGATGAGTTGACTGTCACTGCTCAGACTAGGGTTGGCACACATAGGGAGTTTTGTATTCAAGAAGATAAGATAGTAATGCCAAAGAAAAAGAAGATCAATGTTAAAGAATTTGCCTCTATCATGCATCAGAGAAAGAGTTTAAAAATGATGGGAGAGTTTTCCCCAGGCTTGAGACCCAAAACTAGATCCAAAAACAAATTGAGGCTGAACATGAAAAAGCTACTAAACCCTAAGTTAAACACAAAAGAGGGAACTGTTCTTGATACTTCTTCTTCAGATGAAAATATAGAATCTAGCAAAGGTAACAGCAAAGGAAAGAAACCATTGACGACAGTAGAAGATTCTAGCCTCACCAAAACCAAACTATCTGCTGTGTTTTTGGAATTAAGAGGTGAAATGTTGAAGGAACAATAGAAAGAGGATATAGAAGTTTCTTACTCTGAAAACAAGCTGTTGATGGATGAAAATGCACCTACTGAAACAATTAATCAAGAAAACCCAAGTGTTCATGGTGTTTCTACAGAGCTGTTTCCTGAGGATAAGGACATCTTCAGAAAGTTGAACATCCCATGGCTGCCTAGTGAGCTACAAAATACAACAAGAGGCAAGGTTTTTGACTCAGAAAAGGAAAATTTGCAAAGAACCATCAAGAAATATAAGCATCAAATGGAGTAGATGCAAGAAACAAATGATGGTTTGATAATAGCTAATAGAAGACTCAGGGAAGACTTAGAAGAAGTGAATGATCATTACCAAGAACTTATTGCAGTTTCCAAGGAGGCCCTAAAAAGGAAAAGAAACTCAGATTTACAGTGTGCAGAATTGAAAAAGACTGTTAGAATCCTACAGCAACAGAATAAGGAGCTTACAAGAAGGATGAAAGATATGGAAACTGAGCAGCAAAAAGCTAGGAAAAAGGCCCAAGCCTTAGATGGGATAGCTTTATTGGTAGAAGCTACTAAAGTCCTTTGAGCATTGTTAGCTAAAGCAGTTACTTCTTATGTTTTTGAGGAATACTTTATTTTGTAATTATTATTTTGACATTATCATATTGATGAGTAGGCTAAAAATAGTTAGGGTTTAGACCCTAATTGAATTTTGAAAAAAACAGCATTTAGGAAGGTCACAAAGAGAACAAGGGGTTCAATTTTTGGCTGGCTTCAGGAGGTCTTTTGACTTGTTTATGAGCTAAGTACTTGACTCTCATGTGTATTTGATGAATAGAATTATGAAATATATGATCCATTTTACCCTTTAGTCTGTGTTTTGGCTTCATTTCTAGCTTGTTTAGCTACACAATTGATAATTTCATTGTTGGTTTCTAGTCTTTATGCTTGTTGTGCTTGTCAGTTGTGAATGAACTTCAATGTTATGTTCTGTTGGATACATGGTTATTGTAATATGCATCTCTCTTCTTCTTTACTTGTGATTTAGTTCCTATTTGGCTTATGAAGGTATTCCCTTTTGTCACCAAACTTTACAACTAGAAAAACCTTTCAAACAACCCTAAAACCTAGTTTTGTTTGATTGAATATTTGAGATTGTGTTGGCTTGTTTCTTTGTAGTATGGAAACAATTTCTGGCACAAACATCTTTGGCACTGTTGCCAGGGAACGAAGTTGAAAATAGATTTTTTCGCTGGGATACTTATCATTTCACTGGTTTTAATAGGTGAACTTAAACCAACATATCTTTAAGACTAATTTTCACCAAGTGTGACACAGTGGCTATTGGGGGAGTTGGAAATAGAAGCAAACCTATTTCACCATTGCAGTTGGGTGTTACAGATCCTGACCAGATATTGAATACTGCAAGGAATATTATAAGGTCTCAGTCTTTATCATCTTTATGTGACCCTGACCAGTTCGAGGGTTCATCACCTTCATTTGTGTTGAGAAAAGAAGAAGAAGCTTCACCTTGGTTAAAGTCTATAATTCTTGATAGTAGTTTCCAAGTTTTTACTAATCCTCAGTATTTTAGAAAAGCTAAAACTGCCTCTCCTAGTAAGATACCTCTTTTTCAGCTCAAATTAGGTAAAAACCCCTTTTAGCCAAGTTCTAGTCAAACATCTTCATCACCAAAGTCAGTCAGTCAAAAAATGGCAGCCCAAAATCAGCCTATAGACATGATGGACCGGATGGTTGCAGCCAGATATGCACCATTGGTTTTGCCTCACCCTTTAAATGCACTGCCTAGAGGTGACTATCAAAAATATCTGCCTAGGTTTAATGGATAGGGGGAAGCTTTAGCTAAACAACACTGGGAAGATTTCCTTAGTTACGTTGATAACCAAAACATTGAAGCGAAGGATGTATGGATGAGAATGTTCATGCACAGCCTTGATGGAGATGTTAGGAAATGGTTCAGGGAGTTTCCTGCTAACTCAATCACTATCATTGAAGAACTTCGTGATCTCTTCATGAGACAATGGGGTGACACCAAAGACCATACTTACTACATAACTGAGTTTGGAGCCCTTAGGAGGAAAAAGGATGAAACTATTGCAGACTTTTCAAAGAGGTTTAACAAAATGTACAGTAGAATTCCTGCAGAAATAAAGCCTACAGAAACATCTGCAAAACTTACATATGCAAATGCTTTCGATCATGAATTTTCCTTACTGTTGAGAGAAAGGAGACCTATTTCTTTACTGAATATGTAGGATGCAGTATTGGAGGTAGAATCTAACATATTGGCTTCTAATAGATTGAAGAAGGAAACAACTCAACAACTTTATGATAGGAAAGGAAAGAAAGAAGCAACTCGAGGAAGTTCTGCTTCTCATTCTGCTGAAGGGAAAATTGATGAGATGGCTAAGTTGGTGAAAATTTTGACTACAAAATTAAACAAATTAGAGCTAGAGAAAAATTCCAGAAGGTGAAATGAATCCTAACAATCAGAACCCATTTAGAAGACAATTTGCCTCCTGTTTCATGCCTAGAGAATACAAGAATAATGATATTCAGCGGGAAAGGAGAGACAATGAGGACCAAAGAGTACCACCACCTCTTCAAAACAATGTTTTTGATGAAGAAGAGGTTGATGATGAAGTGATATTTGAAGATACGGACCAAGATATGAACCATTTCGGAGAAATATTGTCTGGGGGTGTTGTCACTGAAGAGGAGTTTCTAAATGCAGAATGCTATGATGCTAATATGTTCGAAACAGAAGATGATTTGGGTCTGAAAATGACTGCTGTAACTACTGATGTCTGTCAAAATGAAGTCAAGAAGACTGTAAATCTGAGGTCAGGTCCAAAACAAGTAGTACAAATCCTGAAGAAAAAGGTAGCTGCCCCTGCTAAGTAGCCATCTGATCCTGTGACAGAGAAAAAATAGGTTTCAGAAAAACAAAAGAAGAACATGGAGGCTTAAGAGGTAAATAAAACTCTGTAGAATTTCATCCTGGAAAATGAATTGTGAATGTTAAAGATTCCTGTACCTTTAACTGAATTGATGAAAAACCCTTCATATAAGGAATCAATCCTTAAGATGATTAATTCAGAAAGCAATCAGTCTATTTCTGATACGGTGAATTTGCAAGAAGAAAATCCTAAGATTTTGATTGGATCGGCCTTGGCTAAAAAGACTGAAAATGAAGCAGGTGCTTCAGCTCCATTCTCTATTGCTCTGAGAGTCCATGAACAAATGATACATAATTATTTGTTAGATTCAAGAGCATCACACAATTTAATGCCAAAGGCTGTTATGGAGGCTTTAGGGCTGAGTATTACCAAAGCCTATAATGATTTGTATGCATTTGATTCCCGAGCAGTGAAGTGTTTAGGGGTAATAAAGGACATGGTTGTCAGTTTGGCTCAATTACCCATGAAAAGTGTGATCATGGATGTAGTGGTAGCTGATATTACACCTAAATTTGGGTTACTCCTCTCTGGGTCTTGGGAAAAGAAGGTCGTGGGGACCTTACAAATGGATTTATCTTATGCTACTATTCCTGTGTTTGGAGGAGAAAAAATAAGGCTGTACAGAGAGCTTCAGTTTTCCTATATTGTAACAGATGACAAGAACCCTACAAACCATCCACTGTATGTTGTTGATAAAGACCTGAGTACTTTCATGTTACATTTTAGTGATGAAGACAATACTGATGGTTTGTTACAAGTTGAAAGGGAACAGCTAGTAAAATGCAGCAGAGAACAGGAAGATGAGCTGTGGCAATTATACTTTGATGGATCTTCTTGCAAAGAAGGTGCTGGAGCAAGGGTTCTTCTTATATCCCCTGGAGGTGAAACAATAAAGCTGATGTATAAACTAGAGTTGATTACTACAAACAATACTGCTGAATATGAAGCTTTGTTGTTAGGATTAAAAGCTGCCAAAGATTTGGGCACTTAGCAGATTTCTGCATTTGGCGACTCCGAAATAGTTGTTCAGCAGGTGAAGAACAATTATCAAGTAAAGCAGGGTTTGCTGAAAGTCTATCGAAATGAGGTATGGGACATGATTGAAAATTATTTTGTAGCTTTTAACATTACCTATATTCCAAGAGACCATAATTAGATTGCAGATTCATTGGCCTTGGATGCTACACACTTTAGAATCCCCAAGACCACTCAGTTGAGATATCCCATTGAAGTTAGGTATAGACCATCTGTACCTGATAATGTAAAGTAGTGGAGAGTGTTTGAAGATGACATTGAGATTAAAAGGTTTCTAGAGCTTACCCATGAGTTTTCTAATTCCCTGATTGATCAAGAGGAACATGAAGAGGATGGAAAGGTGGATGAGATTGCTGAAAATGAAATAGTTGGACATAAAATTATTGAACTAAAAAGCAACTTCATCCCAAAACGTTTAGTACCTATGGAAAGAATATTTACAAAAGATGATACACTTTTAAATCCTGTTGTACAGTCCTCAGAAGAGAATGTGGTGGAGTGTAACATTGGGTCTGCAGAACATCCTAGAATGGTTAAAATTTCTAAAGCACTTACAGCTGAACAAAGAAATAGGTACATTAAATTGTTAAAAGATCATGTGGATGTTTTTGCATGGTCTTATGAGGAATTGAGAACCTATGACACAGGAATTATACAGCATAAAGTCCCTTTAAAACCAAATTCCAAACCTCTTCGTCAGAAATTAAGGAGGATTAACCCAACCTTGTTTCCTATTATTGAAAAAGAAGTGAAGAAGTTGTTGGATGCCAAGATCATAGTGCCCCTCAGGTATTCTTCATGCGTGGCTAATATAGTCCCTGTTAGGAAAAAGAATGGAGAAATTAGGTTGTGTGTTGACTTCATAAATCTGAACAGATCTTCACTAAAGGATAATTATCCTCTGCCTAAAATTGAGCAAATATTGCAGCAAGTAGTCGATGCACAGAGGATCTCTATGGTTGATGGTTTCTCAGGGTACAATCAGATTTCTATGCATCCTGATGATAAAGAGAAAACAACTTTTACAACTCCTTGGGGAACTTTCATGTATGACAAGATGCCTTTTGGACTAATGAACGCTGGAGCCACTTTTTATAGGGCTATGGATATTGCTTTTGTCGGAGAAAAGGACAAGTTTGTGGTAATCTACTTGGATGATATTACTGTTTTCCACAATCGGATGATGAACATTTGAAGCATTTGAAGCATGCTTTCTTGAAATGTAGAAAATTTTTCTTTTCCTTGAATCCAAAGAAGTCACACTTCGCTGTACAGGAAGGTAAATTGCTTGGTCATTTAGTTTCTGCTGATGGTATAAGGATTGACCCTGAAAGGGTAAAATCTATTTTGAATATAAGTTTACCTGGGAGTAAAAAGGATGTCCAATCTTCCATTGGTAAAATCAACTTTCTGCGTTGGTTTATACCAAACTTTGCTGAGACTATCAAGCAGATTACAGTCATGCTGAAAAAGGATCAAGAGGTCAAGTGGACTACTGAAGCAAAGATTGCATTTGAAAAGATCAAAATGGCTCTTACTGAAGCTTTTGTATTAGTAAGTCCAGATTTTACCAAAGAATTTCTGACATTTTCATTTGCATCAGAGGATACACTAGCAGCTGTTTTGTTGCAGAAGAAAAAGGAAGGTTTGGAACAGCCTATTGCATTCCTCAGCAAAAATCTCAGAGATTCTGGATTAAAATATAGTATCTTAGAGAAACAGGCCTATGGTTTGGTAAAAGCTTTAAATTTCTTCAGGATCTATCTTTTGTATTCAAAAGTTATTTCATATGTCCCTAATGCCGCTGTAAAAGATGTTTTAACACAGCCTGATAGTGAAGGGAAAAGAGGCAGGTGGATTTCTAAAATCATGGAGTATGTTGTAGATATCAGACCTACTAAACTAGTCAAGGTTCAAGGTTTAGCCAAGCTGCTGTCTGAATCAAATTGTCAAGCTTTGGGATTGCATGTGATGGCTGAAGAGCTAGCTCAGGAAGAAGATCAAGCAATCTTGGAAAAAGAGAAGATTATGGACTATTATTCAGCATCCACACGGTATGCAGACATTGTGTATTTTCTGTTGTTTTTGTAATGTCCTGAGCATTTAGATAGAAAAACTGCTAGATCTTTAAAGCTAAAACTACTAAATATTGCCTAGTAGAAGAGCAGTTATTCTGGAAGGACTCAGGTGGTATTCTACTCAGATGCTTGGATAAATCTGAAATTGAAGGAGTAATTTTTGAATCTCATGAGGGTGCTTGTGAAGGTCACAAGTACTGGAATACAATAGCATACAATATTTTAAGAGCTCGGTACTATTGGCCCTCTTTGTTTGCAGATGTATATCAGTAGGTAAGAGCCTGTATCCCTTGTCAGAAGTTTGCTGGCGAAGAAAAATTGTTGTCATTGCCCCTAAAACCTATTGTAGTAAGTACTCCTTTATAGCAATGGGGTTTGTATTTTATAGGGGAAATAAATCCAGCTTCCTCAGGACGACACAGGTGGATTCTAACTGCAACCGACTTCTTTACCAAATGGGTGGAAGCCATCCCTAGTAGGAATGCCACAGACAAAGTAATTATGGAATTTATTGAAGAAAATATCCTTAGTAGGTTTGGGTGTCCTCAGAAAATAGTAATAGATAATGCAAAAGATTTCAAGTCTAAGGCAATGGAATCATTTTGTGAAAAGAATGGTATCTTGCTGAAGCATTCAACTCCTTACTATCCCCAAGGTAATCGTTTAGCTGAATCCTCAAATAAAAACATCATTGAGAGTATCAAAAGGTTACTGAAGAATAATAAGAGATCATGGGATTCTATGCTGAAATATGCCTTATGGGCTGATAGGATAACAGTCAAACAATAAATTGGAACTTCTCCTTTCCAATTAGTGTATGGTAGAGATGTAGTTTTTCCTATTCAATTGGGCATTCCAGTAATGAAGTTTCTTTAGAATTGTCAGGAAGAATGAAATGATATGCAGAGAAGGATTTATGAGATGATAGAATTGCAGCAGAACAGGGAGAAAGTGGAAGAAAGGGCTTAGTTATACAGATTGAAGATAAAAAGCAGATTTGACAGGAAAATCAAAGAAAGATTTGAGGTGGGATGCCAGGAAAGAGCAAAAAGGGAAACATGGTAAATTTGACAACCTCTGGTTTGGCCCTTTCCTAGTGTCTAAAATTTTGGAAAATAACACTTTTATCCTACAGTCTTTGGAAGGTGAGGAATTGTCAAGCCCAGTCAATGGACAATTCCTCAAGCATTTTTACAGTCTTTGAGGAGATTTTACTTTTCATCGTATATACCTGTGTGAGTAAAGCATAATAAGGACTCCATAACCCAATGGAAATTTTGTAGACTAGTTGGTAGAAAAAGAGAAGGCACTGGTCTACAGGTTCTTAAAGCCTCACAGGGAGGAGTTCATCCCATAGCTGAAGCCAGATGTTAAGTCATGAATTTTTTTTCATTAGTTTTATATTTGGTTTGTGTTTGGAATCTTTCTTATAAGTTTTTTTCTAGCAAATTTTTTGTTTAGAGTGCAATTTTTGGATTTTTGCCATTAGCTTTCCATCATTTTTTGTTTTTCTTATGTTTAGAAGGGTTCTATTGGACATATGTTGATTAAAGGTTTCACAAATAAACACTAAAATGAAATTTTACCACATAAACATTATTTAAAGTTGAATTAATGGCAAAAAAGCACCGAATTTGATTTTTAAACATTCTTGTAGCGCAACGGTTAAAATTTTACACTAGCGCGCTACAAGAATATCGTGGGTGCAAAAATTTTCAATTTTCACGCCAAATTATCCAATGATTTCGCTCCTGGGTGACTACTCACATGTGTAGACAGGTTTGATACATGTTTCATCAAAGATAATCATGAAAACAGGTGTTGGCTATAACGTGAGGGAGATCGTGGCAGTCAGAAGTTAAGGCTGGGTACATCACGACAGACAGTGAAATGAGGCGAGATTGATGGGAAAGAGGTTCTCAAATTAAGCATTACGAAGCTGGTGGAGAAGTGGAATGAAGACACATTGCTAAGAATTCGGAATTTGCAGTTGAAGAAGGAATTTAGGGTTTTCCCAGTGCAACAGTTGGAACCAAACTGAAGACTTGAAGACACCTAGATGGCTAAATTCGACATTCAGATAGTCCAAGGATCAATTTTAAGCACCTGCAGCAAGCCGGGAGTCAGGTATTCCGCTTGAATTTGGTCATGGGCTGTTAAATTGGGGTTTTTTCTATTAAACCTTATAATGTTAAATTGATTAAAGAAAACATAAACTCATGTATTCCACAAACTCCCAGCAGTGAAAGATCAGTCTAAAAGGTCTAAATGGACATCTTGGATGTTAGTAAAGTTTAGCAGCAATTCTGTTAAATATTATTAGTACTCTGTTTGACCTAAATTACCCAAGCTTGGTACAAAACATTCCCTGCATTGATAATAGAACTCCCTGTTAAAACATCAAAGAAAAACAGCCAGGGAGAATCCAAAGGAGAGCTGTCTGTCAAAACTCTAAAAACTTGAGGAAAAAAGGTTATTAGGTCATTAACAGATCACACAGGAGCATCATCAAGCCTTGGGAAAGTAGATGAAGAGGAGTGGGAATACCAACAGGGATGAGCCCACTGAGCTGAATTGGATTGACAATTTTCCAGCTTGTGCAGAGCTCTTTGAGAATGCTGGTTGGTTGATTTTTTTTTTTTAAATTGATGGATATAATACCGAAGTTTCTCTTAAATTTGCTCAATGTTATAACCAAGATATAGTATCATTTGACACTCTGAAGTTCAAGTTAACTGTATAGTTGGTGGCTGAAGCAATACGGGTCAAGAATGAAGGAGAGATTTGGTTCAAAAAGGTTCCATTTACCTTCAATGCCCAAAGGTATATTTTGCCTGGCATTGTTCCAGACTGGAGCAAAGGAGTACTCATCTAGAATTTCAGAGCTGAATGGGTAGAGCCCATCAAGTTTCTACAAATATACATTACTTGTGAAGGGAGGTATGCTTTTGTCTTCAAGTATCATTTCAGGTTCCTACAACACCATGCTGGTGAATCAAGGATGAACCTCCCTTTCTTCCTGTTAAAGAGTTTGCAGAAAATGTCAAGCAAGATCAAAGAGCATCATGACCACACTGCACAGTCCATATTTCATCATGGATTGATCAAGCTTATTATCAGCACTGTTCTACAAAGAGAAGGAAATACTTGGGACTATTTTCTCTTTTGGTCTGGGTTCCACAGTAACCACGAAGGACAGCCTACCAAAAAGCATGTTGACAAGGGACAAACCCTAATTAGAAAACTAAGACAAAGGGTCAATATTGAAGATGAAAAATGTGTCAAACTTGAGGAAGTGGCAGAACCTTCAAAGGGAGATTATGAATCTCAGCAGCCTTCATTTGACAGTCAGAACAAAAGTTTGCTATCTATTCACAAAGAAAACCAGCCTGTACAAAATAAAGCACCAGCAACAGCACTCATGGATGAAAAAATTGTTTTCATAGAGAAGGTTGCAGAAGAGGAAGAAAATACCAAGGTCCAACAACGAAGCCCAATTACTATTTTATCTGAAGATGAAGGATACTTTTTGGAAGGAGATGAGTTGACTGTCAGTGCTGAGACTAGGGTTGGCACACACAGGGAGTTTTGTAGTTAAGAAGATAAAAAAGTAATGCCAAAGAAAAAGAAGATCAAGGTTAAAGAATTTGCCTCTATCATGCATCAAAGAAAGAGTTTAAAAATTATGGGAGAGTTTGCCCTAGGATGGAGACCCAAAAATAGATCCAAAAACAAATTGAGGCTGAACATGAAAAAGCTACTAAACAGTAAGTTAAACACAAAAGAGGTAACTGTTCTTGATACTTCTTCTTCAGATGAAAAGATAGAATCTAGCAAAGGTAACAACAAAGGAAAGAAACCAATGAAGATAGTAGAAAATTCCAGCCTCATCGAAACCAAACTATCTGCTGTGTTTTTGGAATTAAGAGGTGAAATGTTGAAGGAACAATAGAAAGAGGATATAGAAGTTTCTTATTCTGAAAACAAGCTATTGATGGATGAAATTGCACCCACTGAAACAGTTAATCAAGAAAACCCAAGTGTTCATGGTGTTTCTACAGAGCTTTTTCCTGAGGATGAGGACATCCTTAGAAAGTTGAACATCTGATGGCTGCCTAGTGAGCTACAAAATACAACAGGAGGCAAGGTTTTTGACTCAGAAAAGGAAAATTTGCAAAGAACCATCAAGCAATATAAGCATCAAATGGAGTACATGCAAGAAACAAATGATGGTTTGATAATAGCTAATAGAAGACTCAGGGAACACTTAGAAGAAGTGAATGATGATTACCAAGAACTTATTGCGGTCTCCAAGGAGGCCCTAAAAAGGAAAAGAAACTCAGATTTACAGTGTGAAGAATTGAAACAGACTGTCAAAATCCTACAGCAACAGAATAAGGAGCTTACAAGAAGGATGACAGATATGGAAACTAAGTAGCAAAAAGCTAGGAAAAAGGCCCAAGCCTTAGATGGGATAACTTTATTGGTAGAAGCTGCTAAAGACCTTTGAGCAAGGTTAGCTAAAGCAGTTACTTGTTATGTTTTTGAGGAATACTTTATTTTGTAATTATTATTTTGACATTATCCTATTGATGAGTAGGCTAAAAATAGTTAGGGTTTAGACACTAACTGAATTTTGAAAAAAACAGTATTTAGGAAGGGCAAAAAGAGAACAAGGGGTTTGATTTTTGGCTGGCTTCAGGAGGTCTTTGGACTTGTTTATGAGCTAAGTACTTGACTCTCACGTGTATTTAATGAACATAATTATGAAATATAAGATCCATTTTAACCTTCAGTCTGTGTTTTGGCTTCATTTCTAGCTTGTTTAGCTACACAATTGATAATTTCATTGCTGGTTTATAGTCTTTATGCTTGTAGTTCTTGTCAGTTGTGAATGAACTTCAATGTTATGTTTTATTGGATACATGGTTATTATATTATGCATCTCTCTTCTTCTTTACTTGTTATTTAGTTCCTATTTGGCTTATGAATGTATTCCCTTTTGTCACCAAACTTTAGAACCAGAAAAACCTTTCAAAAAACCCTAAAACCTAGTTTTGTTTGATTGAATATTTGAGATTGTGTTGGCTTGTTTCTTTGTAGTCTGGAAACAATTTCTGGCGCAAACATATTTGGCACCGTTGCCAGGGAACGAAGTTGAAAATAGATTTTTCCCTGGGATACTTATCATTTCACTGGTTTTAAGAGGTGAACTTAAACCAGCATATCTTTAAGACTACTTTTCACCAAGTTTGACACAATGGCTACTAGGGGAGTTGGAACTATAAGCAGACCTATTTCACCATTACAGTTGGGTGTTACAGATCCTGAATAGATATTGAAGACTACAAGGAATATTAGAAGGTCTCAGTATTTATCATCTTTATGGGAACCTAACCAGTTGGAGGGTTCATCACCTTCATTTGTGTTGAGAAAAGAAGAAGAAGCTTCACCCTGGTTAAAGCCTATAATTCCTTATAGTAGTTTCCAAGTTTTTACTAATCCTCAGTCTTTTAGAAAAGCTAAAACTGCCTCTCCTGGTAAGATACCTCTTTTTAGAATCAAATTAGGTAAAAACCCCTTTCAGCCAAGTTCCAGTCAAACCTCTTCATCACCAAAGTCAGTCAGTCAAAAAATGGTAGCCCAAAATCAGCCTATAGACATGATGGACCGGATGGTTGCAGCCAGATATGCACCATTGGTTTTGCCTCACCCTTTAAATGCACTGCCTGGAGGTGACTATCAAAAATATCTGCCTAGGTTTAATGGACAAGGGGAAACTACAGTTGAAGAACACTAGGAAGCTTTCCTTAGTTATGCTGATAACCAAAACATTGAAGCCAAGGATGTATGGATGAGAATGTTTGTGCAGAGCCTTTATGGAGATATTAGGAAATGGTTCAGGGAGTTTCCTGCTAACTCAATCACTATCATTGAATAACTTCGTGATCTCTTCATGAGACAATGGGGTGACACCAAAGACCATACTTACTACATAACTGAGTTTGGAGCCCTTAGGAGGAAAAAGGCTGAAACTATTGCAGACTTTTCAAAGAGGTTTAACAAAATGTACAGTAGAATTTCTACAGAAATAAAGACTACAGAAACATTTGCAAAACTTACATATGCAAATGCTTTCGATCATGAATTTTCCTAACTACTGAGAGAAAGGAGACCTATTTCTTTACTTAATATGCAGGATGCAGCATTGGAAGTAGAATCTAACATATTGGATTCTAATAGATTGAATAAGGAAAGAGCTCAACAACTTTATGATAGGAAAGGAAAGAAAGAAGCAGCTCCATGAAGTTCTGCTTCTCATTCTGCTGAAGGGAAAATTGATGAGATGGCTAAGTTGGTGAAAATTTTGACTGCAAAATTAAACAAATTAGAGCTAGAGAAAAATTCCAACAATCCTGTTCCAGAAGGTGAAAGGAATCCTAACAATCAGAATGCATTTAGAAGACAATTTGCCCCCCGTTTAATGCCTAGAGAATACAAGAATAATGATATTCAGCGGGAAAGGAGAGACAATGAGGACCAAAGAGTACCACCACCTCTTTAGAACAATGTTGTTGATGAAGAATAGGTTGACGATGAAGTGATATTTGAAGATACTGACCAAGATATGAACCATTTTGGAGAAATATTGTCTAGGGTTTTTTCACTGAAGAGGAGTTTCTAAATTTAGAATGCTATGATGCTGATATGTTCGAAACAGAAGATGATTTGGGTCTGAAAATGACTGCTGTAACTACTGATGTCTGTCAAAATGAACTCAAGAAGACTGTAAATATGAGGTCAGGTCCAAAACAAGTAATACAAAGCCTGAAGAAAAAGGTAGCTGCCCCTGCTAAGCAGCCATTTGATTCTGTGACAGAGAAAAAATAGGTTTCAGAAAAACAAAAGAAGAACATGGAGGCTGAAAAGGTATATAAAACTGTGCAGAATTTTAGCCTGGAAAATGAATTGTGAAAGTTAAAGATTCCTGTACCTTTAACTGAATTGATGAAAAACCCTTCATATAAGAATCAGTCCTTAAGATGATTAATTCAGCAAGCAATCAGTTTATTTCTGATACGGTGAATTTGCAAGAAGAAAATCCTAAGATTTTCATTGGATTGGCCTTGGCTGAAAAGACTGAAAATGAAGCAGGTGCTTCACCTCCATTCTATATTACTCTGACAGTCCATGAACAAATGATACATAATTGTTTGTTAGATTCGGGAGCATCACACAATTTAATGCCAAAGGCTGTTATGAAGGATTTAGGGCTGAGTATTACCAAATCCTATCATGATTTGTATGCATATGATTCCCAAGCAGTGAAGTGTTTAGGGGTAATAAAGGACATGGTTGTCAGTTTGGCTCAATTACCCATGAAAAGTGTGATCATGGATGTAGTTGTAGCTGATATTACACCTAAATTTGGGTTACTCCTCTCTAGGTCTTGGTGAAAGAAGGTCGGGGGGACCTTACAAATGGATTTATCTTATGCTACTATTCCTGTGTTCGGAGGAGAAAATAGAAGGCTATATAGAGATCTTCAGTTTTCCTATATTGTAACAGATGACAAGAACCCTACAAACCATCCACTGTATGCTGTTGATAAAGACCTGGGTACTTGCATGTTACATTTTAGTGATGAAGACAATATTGCTAGTTTGTTACAAGTTGAAAGGGAACAGCTAGTAAAATGCAGCAGAGAACATGAAGATGAGCTGTGACAATTATACTTTGATGGATCTTCTTGCAAAGAAGGTGCTGGAGCAAGGGTTCTTCTTATATCCCCTAGAGGTGAAATAGTAAAGCTGATGTATAAACTAGAGTTTATTACTACAAACAATACTGCTGAATACAAAGATTTGCTGTTAAGATTAAAAGCTGCCAAAGATTTGGGCATTCAGTAGATCTCTGCATTTGGCGACTCTGAATTAGTTGTTCAACAGGTGAAGAACAATTATCAGGTGAAGTAAGGTTTGCTGAAAGTCTATCGAAATGAGGTATGGGACATGATTGAAAATTATTTTGTAGATTTTAACATTACCTATATTCCAAGAGACCATAATTAGACTGCATATTCATTGGCCTTGGCTGCTACACACTTTAGAATCCCCAAGACCACTCAGTTGAGATATCCCATTGAAGTTAGGTACAGACCATCTGTACCTGATAATGTAAATAAGTGGAGAGTGTTCAAAGATGACATTGAGATTAAAAGGTTCCTAGAGCTTACCCATGAGTTTTCTAATTCCCTGATTGATCAAGAGGAAGATGAAGAGGATGGACAGGTGGAAGAGATTGCTGAAAATGAAATAGCTGGACATAAAATTATTGTACTAAAAAAAAATTCATCCCAAAAGGTTTAGTACCTCTGTAAATAATATTTACAAAAGATGATATACTTTTAAAGCCTGTTGTACAATCCTCAGAAGAGAATGTGGTAGAGTGTAACATTGGCTCTGTAGAACATCCTAGAATGGTTAAAATTTCTAAAGCACTTATAGCTGAACAAAGAAACAGGTACATTAAATTGTTAAAAGAACATGTGGATGTTTTTGCATGGTCTTATGAGGAATTGAGAACCTATGACACAGGAATTATACAGCATAAAGTCCCTTTAAAACCAAATGTCAAACCTTTTCGTCAGAAATTAAGGAGGATTAACCCAGCCTTGTTTCCTGTTATTGAAAAAGAAGTGAAGAAGTTGTTGGATGCCATGATCATAGTGCCCCTCAGGTATTCTTCATGGGTGGCTAATCTTGTCTCTGTTAGGAAAAATAATGGAGAAATTAGGTTGTGTGTTGACTTCAGAAATCTGAACAGATCTTCACTAAAGAATAATTATCCTCTGCCTAAAATTGACAAATATTGCAGCAAGTAGTCGGTGCACAGAGGATCTCTATGGTTGATGGTTTCTCAGGGTCCAATCATATTTCTATGCATCCTGATGATAAAGAGAAAACAACTTTTACAACTCCTTGGGGAACTTTCATGTATGATAAGATGCCTTTTGGACTAATGAACGCTGGAGCCACTTTTCATAGGGCTATGGATATTTCTTTTGTCGGAGAAAAGGGAAAGTTTGTGGTAATCTACTTGGATGATATTACTATTTCCACAATAAAATGGTGAACATTTGAAGCATTTAAATCATACTTTCTTGAAATGTAGAAAATTTGGCTTGTCCTTGAATCCAAAAAATCACACTTCGTTGTACAGGAAGGTAAATTGCTTGGTCATTTAGTTTCTGTTGATGGTATAAGGATTGACCCTAAAAGGGTAAAATCTCTTTTGAAGATAAGTTTACCTAGGATTAAAAAGGATGTCCAATCTTCCATTGGTAAAATCAACTTTCGGCATTGGTATATACCAAACTTTGCTGAGACTATCGAGCAGATTACATCCATGATGAAAAAGGATCAAGAGGTCAAGTGGACTACTGAAGCAAAGAGTGCATTTGAAAAGATAAAAAAGGCTCTTACTGAAGCTCCTGTATTAGTAAGTCCATATTTTACCAAAGAATTTCTAACATTTTCATTTGCATCAGAGGATACACTAGCAGCTGTTTTGTTGCAGAAGAATAAGCAAGGTTTGGAATAGCCTATTGCATTCCTCAGCAAAAATCTCAGATATTCTGAATTAAAATATAGTATCTTAGAGAAACAGGCCTATGCTTTGGTAAAATATTTAAAGTTATTCAGGATCTATCTTTTGCATTCAAAATTTATTTCATATGTCCCTAATGCTATTGTAAAAGATGTTTTAATGCAGCCTGATAGTGAAGGGAAAAGAGGCAGGTGGATTGCTAAAATCATGGAGTATGATGTAGATATCAGACCTACTAAACTAGTCAAGGGTCAAGGTTTAGCCAAGCTTCTAGCTGAATCAAATTGTCAAGCTCTGGGATTGCATGTGATGGATGAAGAGCTAGCTCAGGAAGAAGATCAAGCAATCTTGGAAAAAGACAAGATTATGGACTATTATTCAGCATCCACATGGTATGCAGACATTGTGTATTTTCTGTTGTTTTTGCAATGTCCTAAGCATTTAGATAGAAAATATGCTAGATATTTAAAGCTAAAAATTACTAAGTATTTCCTAGTAGAAGAGCAGTTATTCTGGAAGGACTCAGGTGGTATTCTACTCAGATGCTTGGATAAATCTGAAATTGAAGGAGTAATTTTTGAATCTCATGAGGGTGCTTGTGGAGGTCACAAGTACTGGAAGACAACAGCATATAAGATTTTAAGAGCTGGTTACTATTGGCCCTCTTTGTTTGCAGATGTATATCAGCAGGTAAGAGCCTGTATCCCTTGTCAAAAGTTTGCTGGCAAACAAAAATTGTTGTCATTGCCCCTAAAATCTATTGCAGTAAGTACTCCTTTCTAGCAATGGGGTCTGGATTTTATAGGGGAAATAAATCCAGCTTCCTCAGGACAACACAAGTGGATTCTAACTGCAACCGAATTATTTACCAAATGGGTGGAAGCCATCCCTACTAGGAATGCCACAAATAAAGTAAATATGGAATTTATTGAAGAAAATATCCTTAGTAGGTTTGGGTGTCCTCAGAAAATAGTAACAGATAATGCAAAATCTTTCAAGTCTAAGGCAATGGAAGCATTTTGTGAAAAGAATGGTATCTTGCTGAAGCATTCAACTCCTTACTATCCCCAAGGTAATGGTTTAGTTGAATCCTCAAATAAAAACATCATTCAGAGTATCAAAAGGTTACTGAAGCATAATAAGAGATCGTGGGATTCTATGTTGAAATATGCCTTATGGGCTGATAGGATAACAGTCAAACAAGCAATTGGAACTTCTCCTTTCCAATTACTGTATGGAACAAATGCAGTTTTTCTTGTTCAATTGGGCATTCCAGTAATGAAGTTTCTTCAGAATTGTTAGGAAGAACCAAATGATATGCAGAGAAGGATTTATGAGATGATAGAATTGTAGCAGAACAGGGAAAAAGTGGAATAAAGGGCTCAGTTATATAGATTGAAGATCAAAATCATACTTGACAGGAAAATCAAAGAAAACACTTTCTCAGTTGGTGATATGGTTTTGAGGTGGGATGCCAAGAAAGAGCAAAAAGGGAAACATGGTAAATTTGACAACCTCTGGTTTGGCCCTTTCCTAGTGTCTAAAATTTTGGAAAATAACACTTTTATCCTACAGTCTTTGGAAGGTGAGGAATTGTCAAGCCCAGTCAATAGACGATTCCTCAAGCATTTTTACAGTATTTGAGGAGATTTTTCTTTTCATTGTATATACCGGTGTGAGTAAAGCATAATAAGGACTCCATAACCCAATGGAAATTTTGCAGACTAGTTGGTAGCAAAAGAGAAGGCACTGGTCTATAGGTTCTTGAAGCCTCACAGGGAGGACTTCATCCCACAGATGGAGCCAGATGTTAAGTCATGAATTTTTTTTCATTAGTTTTATAATTGGTTTGTGTTTCGAAGCTTGCTTATAAGTTTTCTTCAAGCAAATTTTTGGTTTAGAGTGCAATTTTTGGGTTTTTGCCATTAGGTTTCCATCATTTTTTGTTTTTCTTATGTTCAGAAGGGTTCTATTGGACATATGTTGATTAAAGGTTTCACAAATAAAACTAAAATCAAATTTTACCACATAAACCTTATTTAAAGTTGAATTAATGGCCAAAAAGCACCGAATTTGATTTTTAAACATTCTTGTAGCACAACGGTTAAAATTTTACACTGGCGCGCTACAAGAATATCGCGGGTGCAAAATTTGTCAATTTTCACACCAAATTTGTTAGAATAATCAACCCATAGTTTACCCACTTAGACATTAATTCATTTATTTTTGTCTTATTTGACTAGTTCATGTGTCCCACCTTGTGCAAGTTGCTATTTGCCTATCCATAGAGGTCAAACTTGCCATATTTGACTCATGTAGCGCTTGGGAAAGCCTTAGGAATCAAATCTACTTTATTCCTGGCCTCCTAGGTGCCTATCTGCTTTTTCTGCTTTATTGCCTGCTTTTTCAGTGTTTTAAGGCACATAGGAAAGCTAGACTAGGTGAGGTGAACTAGTTTTTTGTCCTCTTCATCCTCCATTATTTTCTCCATTCAAAAGCATGTATGAGCTTCCATTTCATCACTCTTTATCTTTCCCATGCATCCTTTCCAATTCGTGAGCTCCATGACATATTTGGGATCAGCTTTTTACACCTATGGGGGATTTGCTTATTTTTGGTAAGCCTGCTTTATGCTAGATTTGGATGCTTCCTCATGCATTCGATTTCCTGATGTATTCTATTTATTTAGAATCCTATGTTATTATAGGGTTGGATATTGTACACTTACATAATACAGTTTAGTGTTACAGCTCCATTTTCAGTCTCTTTTGTGAGCAATTTTGCATGATCAATTGTTAATTGTTGTGAGTAAAATTAATCTATTGCTGGCCTTAATTTCCACATGGTTTCAGAGCCATTGTAGGTTGTTTCTCTCCTTCAAAAATTGTTTTGCAGGTTCGACATCAAGACTGGGATCCTTCTACTGACAGTCAGGACAGATTTTCTAGAGCTATGGATCAATCACAGAAAACTATCTTGACTCCTTTCAATTTATTTGAATGGAAAGTAGAGATGGAGATACTGTTGAGAGTGAAAGGCCTCTATAGGGTGACTATGGAAATAGAAGCAGAGCCCAATGCAGATGCAGAGAAGATCAAATGGCACAACAGGAGGGATGAGTCTTATGGCCTCCCGTGCCTGAGTATTTCCAGAGACCTCCTTTTCCATCTCGATGGATTGAAATCACCGAATGAAGTATGGGAGAAGCTTGCTGATCTTTTTGGAAAGACAGATGAGATGAGGGGACATAAAATCGAGAATGAGCTGATTTCTCTGAGTCCAACAAGCTTTGAATCCCTGCAGCTATATTTCTCCAAGTTCAAAGCACTAGTTTTGCAGCTAAAACAGTGTGGTATTGAAAAGAAATATGATCAGATCGTACTAGCCATCCTCTCAAAGATGGGCCCTGATTTTTCAGTGTTTGTTTCGACCTTCTATGCCACAAAATTGACAGCTCGAACCTGGAAGATGCCTAGCCTTGTAGATTTCATGGAATCTCTCACACAAGAACAGGACAAGTTGGTGATGATGGGCACCATCAAACCATCCAAAGATCAAGCTTTGATTGCTGGATATTCGAGGGTGGATTCAAAAAGCAAAAAGAAAGCTAAAAAGCCACCTAAGCAAAAGAGAGACAAGAAACAGTCTCCGGAGGATCAACAAGGTCCCAAGAAGAATAACCAGAAGAAGAAGAACAAAGGTGAATTGAACAAGTGCGCATACTGCAATAAGGGAAATCACACTGAAAGCTCTTGTATGAAAAAGCAAATATACATGCTGACCAATCTCCTGGAGAAGAATGGCATCTCCCTTCCAGAAAGCTAAAAGAAGAGAGAAGGAGGATCAAGTTCCGATGACAGAGAGAGAGTTCATGCTCTAGTTGCTGGCACATCAAGCTCACCCAGTTTTATCATAGATTCTGGAGCTTCAAGACACATGGTTTCGACTAAGGAGGCCTTCTCCTCACTGGATATGTCGAAAGGACCATCTATTGTACTGGGAGATGACTCTCTCACTGAAAGTAAAGGCAAAGGAAGGATAGATCTTGATCATGGTCAGTTTAGCAATGTGCTATATGTCCCTAGTCTCACCTCCAACCTCCTATCAGTGTACCAGATGACCCACACTTGGTCTCCTAAGAAGGTCATATTCTCCCCCGATGAAGTTGAGATCACAGAGATTTCAACTGGTAGAGTCATTGCAAAAGGAGTTGCGAATCATGCTCAAAAGGAATACATGTTCTCACACTTCCTACCTTACTCAAACACCTCTACTCTTCTCATTCATGCTAATGAAGCCAACAAGCTATGGCATGAAAGATTTGGCCATCTAAATTACAAGTATCTGTCTGATATTAGTGAGAAAGAAATGGTCATAGGGTTTCCCAAGATAAAATTTTCTAAAGGATTCCGCCAAGGTTGTATCCTAGGAAAACACCCAGAGCATAAGTTTGAGAGAGCTAGTCATGAGAGAACCTCTGCACCCCTCGAGATGATCCACAGTGATGTTGCTGGTCCATTCCCTCATATGTCTATGAGTCAGGACAAATATGCATTAACCTTCATTGATGAATTTTCCAGGTATTTCCGGGTTCACTTCCTGAAACACAACACTAGTACAAGTGATCAATTTTGCCACGGCAAAAACGTGGCAATATCCACAGAAAAGCGTGGATATTGCCACGTCTAAATGTTTTTTTTCCCGTGGAAACAATTTCGTCGCAATAGAGACGACCCCTAATTTTCTTTGCAATATCCACACCTGGCCATCCCTATATCCACGCCTGGTCGTCTCTGTATCCACGCCTGGCCGGCGCTGTATCCACGCCAAGCCGTCGCTGTATCCATGGCAAGCCGTCGCTGTATCCACGGCTGTGAAATTTTAAAAAAAATTGCTGTCGCTATATCCACGGCTATAACTGTTTAAAAAAAAAAAATACAAATGCCATAAGACCAATTCCATGTGGAAGTAGGTCTGAGGCTTCTCATACACCTGAATCTTATATGATCATTAACCACTGAATAAACCTAGAATATGATATTCATTGCACCGAGAGATAGAAGCGAGGTGCTCAGCAGCTTGGGTGGGTGGGGATCCATCTAATAGCGCATTGGATATAGACAATGCATATGGTACATTTAATCCTCGCTGCATATTACAGTCAAGTGCAAAATATAGAGTTGGATTTGATTCACCTGCACCAACTCCTATATCAATATGGAGGGGCACCATGCACCATGCACCATGAACAGAGAACCTCCTGCTACATCCCCAACTGCCTCTGCTAGATATCAAATGTCACAACAGAGTGAGAGAATGCCTAGGCAACAAACTAGCCAAGTCACAAGGGAGAGGAGAAAGAGTCACCACAGTTGGACACACAGCCCTCCTGCATGGGAATTAAATGACAAGATTTCAACCCTCCAGTTGGCATGGCTGTCTATACTTGGAACTCTGACAAAGTTTAGAGGAATTGTGAGCAAAGAAAACACAGGGAACCTGAACAAACTTTTTCTGAGCTCCTCGTTGCATGGTTTCCCATCACATGTTCATCCAGGGATTCATCTACTTTGGCTTCATGGATGGAAAAAATGCTGCTAGGATATACTGCTCAATCAGCTGTAGGTAATTTGCCAACATGAGTCTCTAATTCAGTAAGAGATTCAGCTATCGCTTGTGGGTCTAGAGAAGGAATTCCTGTCATTTATCATTTGATGTTCATTTGAGGTTGCTAAAGAGTGTTCAAGGAGCTTCCACCTTATAACACTCCAGTTTTGGGACCACTCCAACTATGAAGGAACTCCCAA
>LPNX010481865.1:3588-23588 GCA_001517045.1 Pseudotsuga menziesii
CATGCATCAAGGGGTGGAGGGGAACCAGGTTTCAACATAGAACTAGCAAAGTGAATGGTGGACCAACCTTCTTATTTGTCTAACAAGATGAACGATTATGGATCACCAAACACCACATTATAAGACATAGATAACATAACGAAAACACCTTATGCCATAATTAAGTTAAGCATTTGAAAAATAGGAAATTCGGCTCCTATTAAAGTATGCAAGGTATTGCCATAAGGAAATTGCATCTCTCCCAAACTACTATGAGTATTCTTGTACAAAGTAAAAAAGAAGGAAATTTATTAGTAGAGAAATAAATCACCAACTGATTTTTGGTAGAGACTAATGACCATATTCAAGCAAAAGAAAATGCATGACACAACAAATTTAAAAATCTATAGAAACCCTTTTTCCATTTGCATCTTAGCTTCTTGAAATGTCCAAGGGAGAAGAATTGAAGCATTAGAGTAACATAGAAGGCCTTCATAGAAATGCAATAACAACAAACATAGGATCTTTGAACCAATTCCATACGAATACTTTAGTTGAGATATTGCGGAGACTACGAACACCAACACCATAGTAAAAAGGAAAAAATTAACACAGATGGTGTAAATGAAAATGTATGGAAAAAATTATTAATTTTGGAAATCTTGCCCGAAACTTTCCCCTATTGAAACTTTGTAAATGTCCAAGGTTCTTTTGTGTGGGTCTTATCATTTATGGGGTTGCATGATATTTGTGTGGAAATTTACAACAAACTTGAATTGAAGGGATAAGGATGGAATCATAAAAAATGTTGGGAATTTANGTTCTTTTCTGTGGGTCTTATCATTTATGGGGTTGCATGATATTTGTGTGGAAATTTACAACAAACTTGAATTGAAGGGATAAGGATGGAATCATAAAAAATGTTGGGAATTTAACAAGAGGATAGAAAAAAAAAATTCATGGTTCCATTCCTACATCTCTCATGATTCTAAGCAACCCGTACTAACTCATAATGATGTTTATGTTTAATGCTCACAATTCACTGAAATTTACACTTTATTATCAAACATTTTTGTAATTGATAGTTGATGTAAGTAAAAGAAGGTTCAAGAAATGGATCCATCTGGGTTAATTTTATAGTTACTTTAAAGATAAGTACTTATTAGAACATTATTATGAGTATAAATATTTTTCATTCCATAATTTGTGATAAGGACCCAACTTAAATGATGAGTATTTTTGGAACCTATAAAGATCATCCAATGATAATTATGATGAGAAGTTGAGAATGAACAAATTCATAAGTTGGTCAATTAACATTGCTTATAAGATCTAGCTCAATATCATGGGAGTGAATACATTAGATGAGGTTGTGAAGATGGCTATGCATCTTGAGGAATAGGTCCAATGTCTTCATTGACAACATAGGAAGCTTAAAGACAAAAAGAAAGAGAAACATGAGAAGGGATAGAAGGGTTACAAGCCTTCACCCTTTTTCCATGTTGATATGGAGTGATGCGCATATGCCAATTTAGTGCCCTCTGAAGCATACAAATACATGTTGAGAGTGTAATTTGCTTCAAATGCAAGGAGAAGGAGAATTATTGTTGAGACTATGCTTAGAACAAAAGTGCAATACCCCCAGCTTTGACTCTTGGAATGCATTAAATAAGATTATGTAAGTGATGTAAATGTGCTAGTATGGACTCCTAGTGTGTTGCTCAAGGCCAAGGCATGACAAGCGAATGAATAGGCATGTATAATGTAAATATTTCTATATGGACCATGTGGTAGGCTTGTCATGAATACTCAAAAGCTATGCCAATATTATGTTGGAAAATAATAAAATGGTCAAAGATGGCTATGTAAAGAGCATTAGAGGGGTTATGATTCCGCTAGAATGAAATAGGAAAGGGGGCATGTTGGAGATTAAATGCTCTTTTGCAAAGTTTCATCCTTAGCACTCATCCATTCATTGCCATGTTCCTTAAATGATCCAATTACTTCATTTTGACTAATTAAATCAAATCAATGATTGCATGTGTGTCATTGGTGGGAAAATGTTTTTCATGGAGTCATGGAAACATGGGATGAATATAATTCTATTGCAATTGTCCTTCCTTACATGGTCAAAAGTAATGTCATTTGTCTTTTAGAATCCTCTCAGCTCCTTTGGAGTTTGTAACTCATTCTCCACACAGAATTCATACACTATGTAGAGCAGTCATGCCATTTTTCTCCTTAGCCAATTACCAGACTATGAAATTAACATTGGGAAGAGGAAACTGCAGGCATTAAAGTGAAAATGATGGTTTTATGTGAGCATAGAAGTTGGGCAAGATAGGAACCTTTACTGATTGTTTATCTGTTTCTCCATGATTCTTGAGAATCCATGAATTGATTTTATATGAAGTTTTTAAATAACATATAGCAAGTTGGAGCCTTTCTGCACACATTGAAGAGATCTAGAAGGGTTGGGTACCTTGAGGGATTGTTGAGCAGATAAAGAGTAGGTCTTCCTTGTGTTGTGTGGGGAAAGGGAAGAGAGTTCCATGGCTAGGATGGTTGAGAGAGATGGTTTGTAGTGCTCAATGGTGATTATATTGGCTAAATAACAAGAGAGTAAATTGATTTTGGTTCATGAGAGAGAAGCATGCAGGTGTTTCCTTCACCCTGGTGGTCTTATAGCCTAGCTTGGGGATGGTATATTCAGTTGAATGGAAAATCTATCTTACACAACCGACTACTTGGATATTCTTCTATTAAAAGGTATGTACTCTCTTTGTCTATGGATGTGTAATTATTATATTTACTTCATGCTATGAATATGATGTTTTATGCATATTGTGTGTGAAGTATAATTGAATTCTAGTGTGTATTATATTCATGCATATGCGCGCACATTTCTTAGTTTATTTTGTCTATGAATGGCTTGATTTAGTTATGAATTCGAATAATGAACCATGGGGAAAAATCTATAAACATGAAATTTTAACTACCCCCCTCCTATAGTCAAAATGATGGATGAGGACGCTACAGAGTTGTATCGAATCTCTTGGCTGCAGCATCGAGGTTGTATCAGATGAAATCTATGTTTACAAGTAGGGATCAAAGTTTACACATGAAGTGTTTGACATAATGCTTCTATGAAAATCATTGTTTTAGTTGTTAGATGGTGTTTTTATACAGCCCATGGATTAAATATTGTGGCTATCACTAGAATGGAAGATTGATTTGAGTAAAATTTTGGGAAATTATTTTGAATTTATGAAAATTATCATTATGTTAGTTAACAAAAGTGCATGTGCCCAATTGTTGGGTTCATAATTTCGTTTGAGAGTTCAGGGATGATCAATAGTTGAGATTAAAGGGTATCACTAGATCCATAGACTTAAACCATTGGCACTCGTGTAAGTGATCATGAATATTTAACCCGATGGGCCACTACGTGAATGACCCATATTAATCCAAGCATATTCCTCAAACATATCGTGACCATTTGCAAAAATTCGATGTGACTAGGTGTTTATACGGGGACCTTGTTGTGAGCAACCCTTATTGAACCTAGCAACTCCCATCGTGTAATCTTGACCATTCATGAAAGGATATTTTATCTAGGAATAACAGGGGTACTCCTTCTATGAATGACTAAAATTTCATTGTGTATGTTACATCAGATGATCTTGATCATTCACACATATTTAAGTGATTAGGACATAACAAAAGGGGTCTTGCAGTGAACAATTAGGATTTAGTTGGGTCCAGAAGATCGTGTTATCTAGACCATTCATGCAAATTAAGGAAAACAAGATTTGGCACGTGTGGGAATCATTGTGAATGGTTGAGATTAAACCATGCAATTTCAACTAATGGATCTTATTCATTCATGTAGATATACAAAGGAAAAGTAAAGGGCAAATTTCCTTGCTATGAAAGACCCAAATCCTTTTTGGATCTAATGATTGGTAGATCTTGACCATTCATGGAATTCCTTGTAACAAGGTTGAAATTTGTGGCATAAGAATCTTGGAGAATCCTGATGATAATGACAAGGGGGTCAAACATAATATGATGTGATGACACTAGTGGATGGCACATAGGGTCTAGGTCAGTCATGATGCCACAACATCACCATGTCATACACGATGTCATAATGTGGAAAATATTTTTTAAAAATGTCTAGAGCCATTTTTTTATTATGGCCTTTTAACATGAACAATTTTTTATTAGTTTTTGACAAAATTTTTGGGATTGGATCAATAATATTGAGAGCTATAAAATTGTCATCGAGGTGGATTTATCATTCAACTCAAAAATTTTGGAAAGTGATGATTAGTGCTTCTTGAAGACCCTGATCCTAAAACCAAACAGGAGCCATGTTCATGATGAAAATTGAACCAGTCCATGACTAGGCATGAAAAAAATCTTTGGAGCCTTAAAAAAAAAATTCAAGGATTTGGAATGGTGATTGAAAAATAGGCCAAAATTCACTATTCCAAGGAACTTTTGGGGGGTTTTGAAAATCTTGCAAGGGGAAAAGTGACCCAAGAACTCATAATTGATTTTTTTATTTATGATTTCACCATTTTACCTACTCACCAATCTAAACATCTTTGTTTAGAGAACATTTTCGCATAAATGCTCAGTTTGGATGACAACAGTTTTTTTGGAAAATAATGTAATTTTGAAAGAAGTGCAAAAGTAAAAGTGGTTAATTCCAAAAAATTATATAAACAAATTGGAGCAACATATCGATGATATAAAAGTTGCTAAGTAATTCCTATCATGAGTATATTATCAATTCCCAGTACAATAGTTTTTCTAGTTCTCCTCATGTTTTCTTTTATGGGTGGTTGAAGTTGGTCTCTGAGACTAAATGCACCTAAATGAAAAGTGTAGAATTGGGTAAAATTGGTCATTTTGAAGGAATGTATCTTTTATCTCTGAGATCATAACTCGGCATGCTTATAGTTAATGGAAAGTTGATCCAGGGGGGGGAAATGTGCATGATCATATTTTGAAGAATTTTTTCAATAATCCCGAAAAGTCGAATAGAAAAGGGCATGTATCCTTGAATTGACCAAAATTGTCAACATTGGTAGTTTCTAGAATGAATGAAAACTAATTTTATAATTTTACGAGGTTGTATTCTAGATAACAAGTGTGCTTATGTGAACACTTTTGTAGATACAATAGCGTATCAAGGATAGTCAGGGGTCAACATTCAATATAGTGCAATTAGAAAGCATTTAACCTTGGTTGGGCCATGAAAACTATCACCCTGGATGATGCACAAGATCTTTATAAAGCTACAACAAATTCCATGGGAGGATTTAATCTACATGCTGAGAATTCACAGACTGAAAAGTAACTCCTCCAAATATTATAGATACCATGAGAATTCTCAGAGTGGAGTTACAAAGTTATAGAACACATAATGGAAGGTTGATTAGAGATCAGGAAGAATAGAACCAATTGAATTCAACCATGACTCAAATATTGACAAACATTTAGAGGATATTTCACCATGGTAGAACTTAAACAATGATGACAAGAGTGTTTATAGCTCAAGGAGGCCTTCTCACAAGAGGCCACATAGCTCAAGAAGAATTTCTAGAGATGAGACATATATTCTAGAAATTTCTACTAGTGAGCCATCTTCCTCTAAGGGATCCACCAAGAATCCAGGTTGTTCATATCACAATAACAAGAGGAATATACCGTTTTCAAGAACAACTCATATCGATAATTCCAAAAGGCCAAACCTTTGACAGTGACGTAAAATATGGACAAGAAGCTAAGACTTGGTGTCTTAGGATGAGGGAGTATTTCCAAGTCCATGATTACTATTGAAACATGAAGGCAAGTGTGGGCATATTTAATTTGAATGGAAGGGAATCAAAATGGTGGGATGACCTTAGACAATTCAAGAGGATAAATGAAATAAAGATTGTTTGAAAGTAGTTCAAGAAATACTTCCAGCAAAAGTATCTCTCTGATATGTAGTGTGATGATAAAATCAAAGAGTTCCATGAGTTAAAGTTGGAGAAAATGAACATGCATGACTATGAAAATAAATCCTTGGAACTGATGCGGTATGTTAAATATATCAGAGATGATACGATAAAATTTAGTGTTTTCTAGTGGACTACCTTAGCCATACAAGGTTCGAATTGGATTTGGTAAACCTCAAACTCTAGATAAGACTATAAGGAAGGATAAGTATTGTTATGATCAAAATAAAACCAAGCCATAATTCCATAAAATATGGAAAGAGAAGAAGGAGGAGGAAGGGATTCAAGCCTCCCCATTTTCGAAATTAGCAAAGGAAACCATCACATGGTGAGGCTAAGGAAACAAAAATTGTGGGGGATAAGCCAAGGGATTCCATTCAGTGTTGGTGGTGTGGAGAGGATCAATTGATCAATAAATTGTCCACATTAGAATGTGAGTGCCAAACATATTCACAACATCTAAGAGTATGAAACTATGGGTGATGTAGTAAGGGCCATCCCTAGAATCTATGTTACACTATGGACTTCTAAGTAGACCATCAATCAATTGTGGTTGACGTTGAAGGTAACATTTCTATTTTAATTGAACTCATATCTACTCACAATTATGTTACTCCTAAAATTGTTGAAATTTATGCTTTTGAACAAAAACCATAATAAATCATGGTTGGCTTAACTAGCCACTAGAATGAAGATAAAAGTTAATGAAGTGGTGGATAAATGTATATTGTAGATGAGTAAACTCTTCACATTGGAAAATACAAATGTTTTTCTATTTGGTTCCTATGATGTACTTCTCATTGGAATGGATTGGTTGGAAGCACATCAAGTTAAATCTAATTGCTACAACAAAAATTTTAAATGCATTGATGAGGAACGAAACTCAAGTATAGTTAAATGCATTCCAAAGATGGTTTCTATTAAGAATAGTTTAGAATTGTAAATGAATAAATGTTTCATAAAAGGTTATAAATTGGATGCAACCCATGTATTAGACAAAGTAGAAAATTAAGATCCAAAGCTGAAGGACTGCCAAGTGTTGCAAGAAGTCAATGATGTGTTCTCTGATGAAGCGCCATGACTTCCTCCAAAGAGGGATATTGATTCACTATTGATCTTGTGATAAGATTTGCAACAGTGTCTAAGACACCTTATAGAATGAGTATCCCATAATGAGTACCCCATGGAAGCACAGGAACAATGGGCGCGGGAAGAAAATGCAGATGGGAGGAGAGGTCAATGGAGGCGCGATGGCAGGGATGCGCAGAGGAGGTGATTGTGCAGAGGTGGGTGGGAAGAGGGACGGGGTATGACGGAAGAGGAGAAGGTGGCGAGGGGAATGGAGGGTGCGAGAAGATGGAGGAAAACGCAAGAGGTGGAGGAGGCGACGGATAGAGGATGTGGTGGAGCGTGGAGCAGTTGGGGGGATGGAGGAGGTGGCGGATGGAAGCGCGAGGTGGTTGGAGGTGGGTGGAGGGGTGGCGGAGACTGTAGAAGATGGAGGAGGTGTTCGGTGGACGCGCAAAGATGGAGGAGTATCAGCACGGGAGGAGGGAGTGGCCGACGTGGAGGTGGAGAAGGGAAGGGAAGGGCGACGTGGAGTGTGGGCAGAGGAGTTGGCTACGGCGGTGTGGAGCTGAAAGGAGGAGCTGCGGCTGCGTGGAGTGTGGGCAGAGGAGCGACGGGGAGCTGAAAGGAGGTGGTTATAGCATGAGAATAATAAACGATGGAAGATGGAGATGATTTTGGGGCTTGGATGGACGGGTGTGTGGAAGATGCGATGGAATTTGGATGCCAGAGAACAGCGCAGGCTGGAGGATGTTCGTTTTTCTTCTTTTTTCGGCAGTACTTGGGATGAAGTGATAGGTGGTGAAATGGAGCAGTGGAAGAAATCAAGGATTGATGAGCCAAGTCCGAGCTGAAGTAGGAGTTGATGAGCCGAGTCCAAGCTCAAGTAGGAGTTGATGAGTCAAGGCTGAGCTCAGAGTGTAGGAGCGAATGGAGCAACCGAGTCCTGTTGATCTCTTAAAAGTCGAATCCGACTACCATGTTGGATGAGGGATAAGAATAATATATATTAGATTATAGGATAAAAGATGATATGTTACAATAGTGGCCCAACCTTAAATATGGCTTAGGCATTTGATGTTGAGGAGAGGCCTCATTTCATAACCTAACTTAGTTAACCTAATTATTATTTTATTTTATATTTGTTACAACTGTATTGAAGCACACCCAATGAACAACATAACAGATCCAAATTTCATCTGTGTCAGACATGTCTATTACATACCCATCAAATCAGGTGAGATTCTTACTCTATGGAAGCACACCCAATGAACAACATAACAGATCCAAAGTTCATTTGTGTCAAAAATTTCTATTACATACCCATCAACTTAGGTGAGATTCTTACTCTATTGAAGCACACCCACATCATTACACTTATTGGTGTGTAATCAATAGTATTGCATTTTATTGAATCATGCAGAAATATTTAGTCGTACATATTGAGAATCATGGTGTCATGTATTGTTATAGCCCTAGCTATTAATTATATATTTGAGGAGGAAATTTCCTTGGACATTTCAATTGAAAGTGGTAATAGGTGTTGAAGCATTATATTACTTACATAATGGCCTCTTATATATATTATGAGGCAAGGAGAAGCCATTATTTCCTTGTACAGTTCAACTGAAAGTGGCAATAGGTGTTGCTGAATCATTATATTATTTGCATAATGGATTTTCTTTGTCACTCACTCATAGAGATGTGAAGTCTTTCGATATCTTGCTTTGTGAGGAGTTTGAACCACAAGTATAAATCTTTTTAAGCAAGAAGCATCAAGACTAAGTTTGATGGTTCAATATTATTATAAATCTTTCCGTGATCTAGAATTGTAAACTGAAACTTGGAATTCTGCATCAATGAAAATTTTCAACAAAAGCATTGTGGCTTTAACTATAATAGTTGTAAGATTTTGGGCTAGCAAGGTGGGCGTCAACATCTTCATATATCACATGCAGTGATGTTTTAGGAACATTTGGGTATGCAAAAATCTTCTTGGTTTCAATTGATTATTTTCAGATTAAGGTTATTCAATTTATAACCACACTATTAAGTAATTGTGATAGTAGTTTAACAGGTATCTTGATTCATAATATTTTGTTTATGGAAATGTTAATAATAATACAAATGTAGCAATCCGTTGGAAGGTTATTTGCAGGGATGATGAAGCAATTCATCAAGCTTTGATTAACTCGGGATTGGAAGAAGTGAATTTTCTTGTCAGCAATATATTTCTTTATGATTGCTTATAAGTTTTCCATGGCCACAGTAGTTTCATATTCTTATCTGGCCAGGAACATGAATTGATCATGCTTAACCTCAAAGAATAATTAATATCAGCTAAACAATGACTTCACTAAAGCATTCCTTTATGTTAGAGCCAAGCTCATGGATGGAAAGGACGAACTTCATACTTCGTTAGCTTGGCTGCAGATCTGAGCAGTGTTTGCCTAGTTGGCTTCTTTTGATCGCATGTTGATTTTTTTCTATGTTATGTCCACAATTCTACTTCTTACTGCCAAATCTCATGTAAATATTGAAAAGGATCTATGGTATTAGCAACTTACACTGTTGTTGGGCAGAAAGGACCGCAGAAAGAACTACCAACTATTAACCAGTTCTCATGGATGCCAGGTTGATTGATTAAGGATTAAAGCAGGTTTGCAGAGCTTGATCTAGTGATAATTTGGTGGAGATCCATTGATATTGTTGACATGTTGGAAGTCGTTTTCCATGGAAGTAAATTAATTTGGCATTTGCACTTGCTCTGTTGATATATTGGACTGCATGAAATGAAGGACATGTGATTTATCTTTTTAGATGGTTTTGAAAAGGACGACAAATGTTCGCGATATAGACAATTCATTTGGATGTGACCAGTTTGTAATTGTAAACAGTTTGATCTATGAGTATTTATTAGAGTATTTGCTTGGGAGGTTTTGGATTTTGTTAGTTCTATATTACTAACTGCATTCATTTTGTTGGGCAATGTTATCTTTGAAGGAAATCAATGTTGGCTTAAAAATATAAGATTCTCAAGGGTTAAATCTGTTATAAGATTCTCAATAGTTAAATCTGCTATAATTCCTATTGACATATTACCATATGAAGGTCCATTTCATCCAAGATTGAATCAATGTATTAACTATTTCATATGCAGAATGATTGCAAACTTCATCTAACTTTGTACTAAAGAATTTAAAATCTATGTAATTAGTCTTTAATGTTTTATTCCATAAAACATTATCTTCTTATATGTGATAGGAAAGTTATATGTGATAGGAAAGCTATAATAGAAAAATGTTTGCTTTTTATCCAAGTTGTCATGCTAGAGTGCAAGCTATGTACCTCATTATTTTCAAACCTGCAATGCGATAACTTATCTCTAGATATTAGCACTTCAACTTTTTTAACACATTCTCGTCGAGCTTGATAGAGTTGTGAACAAAGTTGGCAATTGAACACCTACTATTATTTTAACATTTTCTTTAGCAATGAGTCAACGAAGTCCATTAATATAAAAAATCATAGTTATAAGGCCTCAAAATTACTATGCAGTCTTCAAAAAAATAAGAACACAAAGAATATATCCTTGATGATAACCTAAACAATATAACTCAAAATTCTTTTAGTTCTTGCTTTTGAAGCCATACCATCAATAGTATTGTCACTAAACATTTTGAACTTCAAGAGTCCAATTCGCTAACCTATATCCTTCCAAATTTGTTAATTTAATGAAAACATTAATAAAATTGGAAACCTCAAATCACAATTGGGTCTTTCTTGGAAAATGAATTAATTTTTTATAACCTTCTTTTTAAAATTTTCATTTTTCCTATAAGCCTATTGAGCTCGCTTCACCAAAATATTGAAATAAAAAAAAACTTGGAGATTATGCATTGCATTACCAACATTTTGTAGAGTTCGGAAAAAACTTTTCGACGTCCAGGCTTAAGAAGTCTCTTTTTCCATTTGCAACCAATTCTGACCTGCCTTTGTCTATTAACAATAATCAGAGATGAATGCACTCACAGGCACAAACCTTTCAATTATCTAAACACTTTAAAAGTTTAAAACATAAAACTTCAAACCTTCAAGAAATCAACATGATATCTATGTCAATGCAATGTCATGGATAAAATTTGATTTATTTTATGATGACACTTTCACATAGGGAAATTTTCCAAGACGAGCTTAAAGTCCCAAGCACATAAATTGTGAAATGTTGATATAAAAATAATTTACAATTTTCAATATGCACTTCTCCATTTTTTGTTTTGTTTTTCTGTTCATGTGGTCTTGTATTCTTTTGGGAACAACTATTTTCAGCAGTCCTTCTGCTAAGTAGCTGAGCTATCTTTTTGAAATTTTATTGGGATCCTTTGAAAAAGGGATTATTTTCATAGACTTTGAAGCTCTATTTTAGTTTTCAATACTAAAATAAATTCCATCACATTACAATTTATCATTAAACCATCAACCCACCTTAAAATCTTACATTTATTTTTATAAGTTTTTAAAATTATAAAAACCTTGTTGAATATAAAAAAGTAGTGAAAATCAAATCTACTGTCTTATAAAAAAACTACATCATAACCAAAAAAGTTTGAGACTCTTTTTCTCAATAAACTAAATTAATGAATATATGATTACTTTAGCCCAAAATCATTATCAATACACATTAATATTTTACTAACTTATCAAGAAATATTCATTGACTTCAAAGTTGTAAGAACCAGAAATTAGAAAGTCCGCAATTATAAAATCCACTAAACCTAGATTTCAAAGCCGCAAGAACCAATAATTAGAAAAGTTCACAGTTGACTCGGTCATTAAAAAAATGGCAGTTCGTAATACCTACGGCTTTGGCAACCAAATTAAAGATGTTTTTGACAAACTCCATATGTTTTTCACTAGATATTTTATAGGGTCGAATTTATTTTTATTTTTATTTTTGGCTAATAGGTTTTAATCGTTTTAGGTTTTAATCTTTTTAATACAAAGGCCACTGCACAGCAAGCCAAGGAGTGGATTTTATTTAGAAACCATGACTCAGGGACATGTAAGTTTTTAAAATCATTTTTAATTGATTAAGCTTGGTCTAAACTATATTAATCTTCAATTGGTTAGATTTCAGAAGAATTAAACTTGAGTTGTTTTACTAACTAAAACTATATCTTAACCAAATAAACTAGTGAAAATTAACATCATTAAATAAACTTCCATAAAAACTTTAAAACAAAATTTAAAATGAATTTGAAACATAGTTTTAAAATAAAAAATATAACAAAATATAAAATATTTAATTAATATATCATCAAAATAATAACCCAAAATACACCGATGACTCTATATAAGCAAAATTAAATGGTAATATTCAATCCATTTAACGAAAATGTTACCCGATGACTCTATATAAGAAAAAATAAATGGTAATATTCAACCCATTTAAAGAAAATGTTACCCAATATAGGAAAAAATGTATGAGTTTAAAAGCTTACATGGCACCATGAGTTATGTGAGGTTTTACAATCTTAAATTATATCATTTCTTTCTGTCAGAACCTAAAAGCTCTAGTTTAAAAGCTTACATGGCACCATGAGTTGTGAGGTTTTACAATCTTAAATTATATCTTTTCTTTGTGTCAAAACCTAAAAGCTAGTGACAATAAATATAATTGTCCCATATTGTGGCTATGGATGTGTGTTAAAATGAAAATCAAAACACATTAGATAAAAATTATATTTTAAATCATTTCAATTTATATCATTTACCATACGAAACTAACAAGTTAGGGTTATTTACATGCCTACCCTTCATTCCACAGCATCTCATTTCAACCCAAATGTGAAAGTAGATGCAAATTACATTTTAAATCATTTCAATTTATATCATTTACCATAAGCAACTAACAAGTTAGGATTATTTAGAGGCTTACTTTTCATTCCACATCATCTCATTTCAACGGAAATGTGAAAGTAGATGCAAATATATGACACAAGTCTGTATTTTAATATTTACATTTGCATGGAGAAGGACAAAATCCATGGATTAACTCATTTGCATGGATTCACTCAATTAACTCAAACATCTTACAGAGTGTATTGGACAACATGCATGACTATTCTAACATGTATAAAGCTATCTTAATTTATACAATATTATTATGATGAATTTAATTATCTTCATTTAAATTATCTTGAAGTATACAGTATACAATGCTAAATTATAAAATAAAATGAACTATTATGGTGATGGTGAATTTAATTTTGTATAGGAAAGTCACTAAAATAACTTTATAATTTTATGAAATTATATGGTTTGATACAGAGGATTTTTTTTTCTCACCCATATAAAATCATAGAACCTGTTTAATATATTGAATACATTTTTTTCTCTTCAAACCAGATATGAAACCTTAGAACTAGATTAAAGGGTCTAATATCTATGATACTTACTATGTAACACCTCATGCATGATTATGAAAGTATGCCTAATATGTAATACCTAACAGCATCATTCAATTTGGTGTAAATAGATTTTGAGTGTATTTATAGTATATAAAAATATTTTTTGTTTTAATTTCAATCTTATTGCTAAAATTAGTAAAAAAAATTTGTATTTAATAACTAAAAATTACTTTTCTAAATTGTTTGATTATATGGGGAGGCAGGTGCGGGGGGGATTCTTCTGAATCCCGGAGGACATGTGGAACATACATTTGAGTGGGGTATCGGCATCAGATCCAACAATGAAGCTGAGTGGATGGCTCTTCTCCAGAGCATCCATATTCTCAAAGATAAGAAAATTCGTAAGGCCTTGATCATTGGGGATTCTAGGCATGCCATCTATAAATTAATCAATGGATACAATACGGGTGCCGTCAAATGTCGGCGTCTTTATGAAAAATCCAAGCTTCTTATGTCCAGCGGCTACGAAGCATATCATATCCTCTGGCACAATAACTCAGCTGCTGATAGTCTGGCTAATGGGGGAGTCTCTCTCTCACAAGGACAGTATAGACAGAATGGAAATCGCCCCACTCTCAAATTTATCCCTTAATATCCGGTGCTGGAAGTCCCCTTTCCGGCCCTTCAATATTCAAATTCATGGAAAAAAGAATCTTTCTCCCCCTCATTTCATTCCTAGTCTCCTTGCTTCTCCCTTCTTCCCTTTCTCGTTCTTTGGCCCCCCACTTTTCCTTCTCCCCCCTTCCTTTCTTCTCTCATTTTTCATTCCTTATCCCTCCCTCTTGTCCTTCGTAGCCCTCCGCCTTATCTTCTCCGTCTTCTCACCTTTATTTCTCTGTCCTCCCTTTCCTTCTTCCACTGCCGCGTGGTCCCTTCGCTGCCACCCTCGTCTCTTGAAAGCTCTAGTATTAAAAGCTCTTCAATTCGGGGAGTTAAGCACTTCCCCCTCACATGTTCAAGATTTCAACTCGGCTTTCACTATGGCTTCTGCTGGAAGCAATATGTTACCTCACTCCTTTTTCTCTCCCGGCCCTGGTTCATTCGATGCTCTGCGTTTTCTTCTAAATATCATTTCAGGCATAGGAGAAGGGAGCATTCAAGGCCTCCTGTGGCAGGTCCTTCCCTTTACTCGTTCAATCGTGAAAGAAAGGGTGGCTCTTGTAGCCTTTTCCTCGTGCTCGTGTGCCTCCCTTTCAGTATCGCAGACAGTTTTTTCTGGCTCAGGCTACCTCTTCAGCAATTGGGAAACAACTCGGTTATCGGTTGCAGGTGTAAAGGGTGGAAAGAGGGAGAAGTGGGCACCTTGGCTTGTGGAAGAAACGTTCTTCTATTGTTCAAGGAGGTTCTTGTGCTTCGAGCCTGCTTTAATAGCACTTTCGCCCCTTCAAGTCCTGTTCTTTCTATTCAGAACCAGTTCGCCCGTATCTCCTTATTGACAGAAGCTGGTGAAATGGCCCAGCATGGTGAAAACGCGGGGCTTATGGATATCAAGAAGAACTTAAGGCGTTTGTACGAACTGCTATCCATCAGCGTAATGGACAACAGAGAGATGGCTCAGGTGGTTAAAAAGATGGAGGACACAGTCAGTTATACCTCGCTTCAGATCAGCAACCATGACTCTCGCATTGATGACAACGAGAGCAGTCTTCGTGAATTATTGGGAAAGGTTGACAAGATTCAAGAGGACCTCTAGAAATTCATCTACATGAACCAGAGCAGCCGAGTCCATGCAGCCTCTGATGACGTTGTGCTTCCAATGGATGAGGAATCAGTTTTACAGCCAAGAGGCAATCCTTAGCTTTTTTCTGTCTAGCTTTGTTTAAATGTTTTTTTGTCTTTTCTTATGCAATCAGTTTGTAAGGGTTTATACAACCCTCGGCTCTAAAAGTTTTGAACAAACTCATTTTGAAGTGTTTAAGGAAACTCAGTGGATAGCCCCATTGTGCTGCTTCTCTGTTAAGCACAGATACTCTGGCTCACCTTGTTTGTATTGAATGGCTATGCACAACTACTTTTATATATATCTCTTTTCCGTTTCTGTTAAAAAAAAAAAAAAAATTTGTTTAATTATAATATCGGCAAAGATTCAATTATTATTTTGACACTATACTTACATTGGATCCTTAGGTGCACTCATATTCAAAACCAGTTTTCTTAAAAAATGCACATAAAATCGAGCCCTATCCTAAAGTAAGTCAATTCACTACTTTGTCAAGCTCTTATTTAATAAACATATATGATGGCAATATTAGTTTATTGGTCACTTGACTTTGTTGCGATATGGACTGATTCTTTCCTATTCTTACCCATTCTTTCCTATCCTGTAGATGGTTGTTTCCTATCCTTTTTTAGGATTTGCAGCATGACTGTAGGATTGACAGCTCGATTGTAGGATCTGGAAATTGATCCATTGATGTATATGTACCTGTACAATTCATTGTAATAAAACATAATTATTTTTCTCTTGAACTCTGTTTTGAACTTGGTATCAGAGCCAAGAAGCTTAAATCGCTAGTACTCTCCATTGAACCATGGCCGACTCAGATTCTAAAACATCTGGGACCAAATCTGCTCCCATTATTATTCAATCTGAAGGTTCGTCGTTCAATGCAGGGATTGTACTCGATGAAACAAACTATGATTTGTGGTCTCAAATCATGGAGATGCATATTGCTGAGAAGGAGAAACTCTCTTTCGTTCGTGGTAATTCACAGTCACCTACCGAGAAGGATGATGGATATGAGAAGTGGTATGCAGACAATCAAAAGGTCAAGAGATGGTTGTTGATGTCTATGTCCCCAGAAATCATGAAGCGATATATTCGCTTACCCACCGCTCGAGATATTTGGAAAGCTCTTTCAAAAGCTTTTTATGATGGAGCAGATGAATTGCAGGTGTTTGTCTTGAATCAGAGGGCCTTCTCTATCAAACAGAATGGCAGAACACTCTCGGTGTATTATGGAGAATTAACCGAGATCTTTTGTGAGTTGGATCATCGTGATAAGGTGATTATGGAAAGTGAGAATGATGTTGAATCTTACTGAAAATCAGTTCAGCGACAAAGGATGCATATTTTTTTTGCTGGATTAGATGGTGAATTCGAACAAATACGTGGTGAAATTTTGAGAAAGGATCCTATCCCCGAATTGGAAGCATGTTACGCTTTGGTCCGCCGTGAATCTATTCAACTTGCAATGATGAATGGAGAATCAGAAAAATCTAAAGCTTCAGCCATGGTGACTCGAAATCGGTCTAATCAGAACCGATCTTCCCAAAGCCAGCCTAAGAACACTAATGGTGCCGATAAATCCACCTACAAATGCACTCATTGCAATCAAACTGGTCATACCAAGAGACACTGCTTTGAACTTGTGGGGTATCCAGAATCATTGGGATCATAGCCACGATTCATGAAAGAAGAATTCCAAGAGGACGTCCAGTGTTGCAGTTGTCGAAACAAAGACAGCGGATGGTGTTGCTGGTCAGATCTCGGCATTACCAGCAGCGGCAGGTAATGGTGGTAAGGTTTTAAATATTTCTACACTTGTTTCTGATAGTGCATGGATAATTGATTCCGGTGCTATGGATCATATGACGTTTGATTCTAGACAGGCCTCGCCTCTTAAACCATTCGCACAAAAAATTGTTTCCACTACCAATGGCTCTTCAGCCCCAATTATTGGAGAAGGGTCTTTACCGCTCACTGATACATTAAATCTAGATTCTGTTTTAGTTGTTCCATATTTGGATTATAATCTGTTGTCAGTTTCCCAAATCACCACTACCTTACTTTGTATTGTAATTTTTTGGCCTAATTTTTGTGTGTTTAAGGACATCCGAACGAGGAAAACGATTGGTTGTGGTGTTGGGCGAGGAAAGTTGTATTACTTGGACTTAGTGTCAAAGAGTTCGGACAAGTTACGTCAAGCTTTAACGATGGATGGCTCTGAGGAGGAGAAGAAGAAATCTGAAATCTGGTTATGGCATCGACGTTTGGGGCATGCCTCCTTTGGTTACCTGAAGAAATTATTTCCTAGTTTATTTGTAAAATTTGATGTTTCTAGTTTCTGCTGTGATGTTTGTGAACTTGCAAAAGGCCATCGTGCTTCATTTCCATTAAGTTTGAATAAAAGTATAGATCCTTTTATGATCATACATTATAATGTTTGGGGTCCGTCCAAAGTTACTACCTTTGGGGGATCGCGTTGGTTTGTTACTTTTATTGATGACTGTACCAGGATGACTTGGGTGTGCTTGATGAAGTCTAAAAGTGAAGTGAATTTGTTATTTCAAATTTTTTATAAAATGGTTCGTACTCAGTACAATGCACATGTTCAGGTTCTCCGTAGTGACAATGGAGGAGAATATTTGAGTTCTAAAGTTTAGCCATTAGAGGAAATTTCAACTCAAAATGGGCCTTTTAACTTTAACTCAAATTCCATGTCATCATGTGTTAGCCAATGGAATTGATTTAAATTTGAAATACCGTATAGCTCTTAAACACTTTTTTAATATAAATTTGGGGATAGGTATCATTAAAAAAACTATTTTTTTGTTTATATTTTTGACATATCTCCCTATGTTTTTACTCAAATTTCGATCAGGAGAGCTCGTTGGATGCGGAATTAAATTCCACATCCAATGAGTACCCACTCGGTATACTTTTGACGGACCCCTCTACCTGAAAAACAAGAAATACCTAAAAAACGTGATGATGACATCATCATCACGTTGTTTTCAGGTATTTCTTGTTTTTGGGATAGCAAGGTCCATATAAAGTATGCCGAGTTGGTACTTGTTGGATGCGTAATTTAATTCCGCATCCAATGAGCTCTCCCAATCTAAATTTGAGTAAAAACACAAGGAGATATGTCGAAAATACAAACAAAAAATATTTTTTTTTCTTTTCTTCCTTCAAAATTAGTAAATATTATTTTATTAATTTTTTTTAGGAGGCCCATTTTGAGGTGAAATTTCCTCTAATGAGTATCTGAAAGCACAAGGAACTATTCATCAAACTACGTGTCCTAATACACCTCAGCAGAATGAGGTGGTTGAGAGAAAAAACCGCCACTTGTTGGAGGTTGTCTGTGCTTCATTGATAGAATCCCATATGCCATTATCCTATTAGGGAGAAGCACTTACCTCTGCAGCATATTTGATCAACCAGGTACCCTCCAGCACTATTAATTTCCAGACACCATCTCAGGCTCTCGATGAAGCGATTGTTGCTCCAGCCGTCCCAAATTTATCTCCTCACATCTTTGGTTGTGTAGCTTTTGTACACCTCCATAAGCATCAGTGCAACAAGTTGTCTCCTCGAGCGCTACGATGTGTCTTTCTTGGATATGCTGCTTATCAAAATGGGTACCGATGCTATCATCCTCCAACCCAATGAATGTTTATTACATTAGATGTAACTTTTCATGAAGACTCGATGTATTTTTCCTCTGAGCCTAAACTTCAAGGGGAGTACCAGAAGGAAATTCAGACTCTAGACTATGATGATCACATCTCTGAAGATGTGGTTATTCACATCCCGGAAGTAGGGGAACTCTCTGATGTGCTGAATCAAGAAGTGAGCGAATTGGATGTGGGTGGTTTGACTTTGGATCCAAGTAGTGATGAACACCCAGAAACTGAAGTTGTGGCTCCACCCATGTCTGAGTCTCTCATACCACAGGAAGCTGATACACCAAACCAATCGCTTGCTGAGGATGCTCCTGAACCATTTAGAAGACAGCTACCACAACGTCACACCAGCGGTATTCCTAAACCCACATATGAACCCGAGCTTTCCAGTAACATTAAATACCCCATGAGTCATTATGTGTCTAACCATCGTTTGTCAAAATCAAATCAGTCATTGTGCCGAGAGGCGCTCTACAGCCCAGTATGGGGGAGATCCTGTAACGTTATTTTTATTAATAAAAAATTAATTTTCTAATTATAGGCCAAAATAAATGTCGGCCACAAAAACAATCTAACATGGGGGAGATGTTGTAATCTTCCTACCTAACAAAACAATAAAAAAGTAAAAATTTAATTATCGTAAAAAAAATATGCGGTGAGGAAAAAAACACAATATGGAGGAGATGTTGTAATGTTCCTAACTAACAAAATAATAATAAATAACAAGAATTATCCGCAGAAAAATGTTGGCCTTGCACATGGTTTTAAAACCATTTGCAAGGCCTTCTAAACAACCCATGGTTTTATTGTACATGGTTTAGGAGGGCCTTGCACATGGTTTTTATTAAACCATGTGCAAGGCTTCCTAAATAACCCATGGTTTTATTGTACATGGTTTATGAGGACCTTGCAAATGGTTTTAAGACCATGTGCAAGGCCTCCTAAACAACCCATGGTTGTAGGAGGACTTTGCATATGGTTTTAAAACCATGTATGGGGAAATGTTGTAATGTTCGTTCCTAACAAAATACAAAATAATAATAAATATTATATGTTA
>LPNX010481865.1:26088-29751 GCA_001517045.1 Pseudotsuga menziesii
TCATTTTTATTTAAACAGGTTTCATCACTTCATCAAATAAATGCCACCGAAAATTCGTCTGAAAATAAAAATGCCACCGAAAATCCCAGTCAACGACAATTCTCATTGAAACCCAAATAAATGCTGTATTTGTCATTAGCTGACTGCAATTTCGGTGATGATGATTCAATAATTGATTGCAAGATCAACTCCATAATTGTCATAGTTGTGGTTTCACTTTCAGTCATTGTATTTTTTTCGGTGATGATGATGCAATCATTGATTGCAAGATCAACTCCATAATTGTCATAGTTGTGGTTTCACTTTCAGTCATTGTATTTTTTTCATTTTTATTTGAACAGGGTACTTCATCAAATAAATGCCACCGAAAATTCGTCTGAAAATAAAAATGCCACCGAAAATCCCAACGACAATTCTCATTGAAACCCTTTATCTTAATTCACGTTACAAAAATTCAACTTTCAATGTACTAAGGCATCTTTGAAATTTGAATCTCTATTTTAATGAAAAATACTGAGACTGCAACTGCTCCACTAAATACAGCCCTCCTTTCCAAGCAAACGTCGCTCAAGGTGTGTGCTTTGACTTATAAATACTCTACAAGGCCACTGACTGCTGCACATGTGAGACGACTGCTGCAAATATACAGAAAGACTTCTCATTCTATTGAATCTCCACTTCTTAGGTTTCAATATGGAGTGGCTGTTTTGGATTCTGGCAGCCTTCTGTGCTTGGCTTACACTCTATCTGCTGAAAGTTGCAACGGTCATATGGTGGAAGCCTGTGCAACTGAAGAAGTTCTTTGAATCCCAAGGAATCAGAGGACCTCCATACAGACTGCTTTATGGAAATGCCCCTGAAGTTGGTAGGATGATGAGACAGGCAAAGTCCACACCCATGCAACGATCACATGACATAGTCCATCGAGTTCTTCCTCATTATCATCACTGGACAAAAACTTATGGTACTCTTTTACCATTCTGTTGTCATTTCAAAGTTAATGAATACTTTGTTTATTTTTTGAACTAGTATACAAGATTTATTGTAAATCTGGATCAGTTTTTTTTGTTTTAAATGTTTTATAATTGCTTAATATTTAAAAATATAAAGTTTATAATCCCTATGAACAGATATTTTTTATGTAATAAAAATATAAAGTTTTTCTGAATAACTAAACACTATACTGCTTTCTTATGAAGTTTCTGAATAACTAAAAACTAAAGTGCTTTCTTATGAAGTTTCTCAATAAGTAATAATTTTCTTAATTCATAATCTACTTACAGGAAAGGATAAGTAGTTAGATAATTTGATAAGCAGTTAGATAATCTTGAGTTTATATGAACTTAATCATCAGTTTTACAATCAACATCTTTGAATGTTATTATAAGTATATTTTTGGAATGTAGTTTAAGGATAAGTACTTAGATAACCTGATTAGTAGCTAGATAATCTTGAGTTTATATGAATTTAATAATCAATTTCACAGTCATCATCTTTGAATGCTATTATAAATATAAAAAATATTCTATCATTTAAAAAAAATTCAATAATTAAAATAATTAAATGATGAATTAAAACAGCTTTTTTTTTCATGTTGTTTATGGTATCAGATATTTCTACACTTATTACTAACCCAAAAAATAAAATAAAAAAATAACTTGGTTCATGACATATGTCAGCTTTGATTACCTAGCTTTACTCGATATTGAAGACTTCATAAACTGTGAACCACTTGAGCTAACCCACTAGCTAAATAATAAACTAAAACTTATAATACTATAATATCTTTATATTATTTCAAATTATTCACTTAAATTTTTTTTTCCTAAATTAGTATATTAAACTCAAACAAATTAAACTTTACTCGTTTTCTGGGTTAACTTTGATTACCGAGCTTTACTTGATATTGAAGACTTCATAAACTGTGGACCACTAGAGCTAACCCACTAGCTAAATAATAAACTAAAACTTATAATACTATAATACTATAATAGTATATTAAACTCAAACAAATTAAACTTTACTCATTTTCTGGGTTAGCTTTGATTACGCAGCTTTACTCGATATTGAAGACTTCATAAACTGTGCACCACTAGAACTAACCCACTAGCTAAATAATAAACTAAAACTTAAAATACTATAATATCTTTATATTATTTCAAATTATTCACTTAAAATATTCTTTTTCTAAATTTGTATATTAAACTCAAACAAATTAAACTTTACTCGTTTTCTGGGTTAACTTTGATTACCCAGCTTTACTAGATATTGAAGACTTCATAAACTGTGGACCACTTGAGCTAACCCACTAGCTAAATAATAAACTAAAACTTATAATACTATAATATTTTTATATTATTTCAAATTATTCACTTAAAATATTCCTTTTCTAAATTAGTATATGAAACTCAAACAAATTAAACTTTACTCGTTTTCTGAGTTAGCTTTGATTACTCAACTTTGATTACTCGATATTGAAGACTTCATAAACTGTGGACCACTCGAGCTAACCCACTAGCTAAATAATAAACTAAAACTTATAATACTATAATATCTTCATATTATTTAAAATTATTCACTTAAAATATTCTTTTTCTAAATTAGTATATTAAACTCAAACAAATTAAACTTTGTAAACTAAAATTAAAATACCAATATTATAGTATTATGAGTTTATATATATATATGTGAAATCTATTTTCTCTTCATGTAAATTTACCCAATTATTTTATCATAGGTGAAGTGATGTGATTTCCATGTGATATATAGGTGAGAATTATGTTTACTGGACGGGTCGCATAGCCCGGGTGAGTGTTAGCCAACCTGAGCTAATCAAGGAGATATTGTCCAACAGTCCTGGGCATTATGAAACTTTTTCTTTGGATCCATTCTCTAGTCAAGTGGTTAGACAGGGACTTGTTGGCTTGAATGGCGAGATATGGGCACAGCATAGAAGAATCATCTCTCCTGCTTTTCGTGTGGATCACTTGAAGGTAAAGACATTGGATTTCTTTGCATAACTTTTCATTATTAAGATACGGGTCTAATAAAAGCAAACCAAGTTAAACGCATGGTCCTTTTGCATCAAACCTTCTAGTTCAAGAGAAACATGTTCCTCTGGTGAAGATCAACCAACAGTTCTGTTATAAGTTTTGTAGTTTAGCTTCCGTCACTGCAATTCATCAACTTTTCTCATCGTTTCAGTGTATTTGGGACTGGAGATTGCAATGAGTTACAAGGTCACCAATTCTCCGTTTTTGTGATTGCAATGAGTTACTAAGTCACTAATTCTCGGTTTTTGTCTACCTGTGAACTTGAGGTTTATAAGTAAAGTTGAATTAAAGTCTTGTTCCCTACTATTCACAGTATTTGCCCAGAAAAAAAAAGGATCTGGTGTCCTTGTCTAAGGTAATAGATCCAATCCTTGGATGTTGAGCACATCTGGAAAGAAAAGCCTTGCAATATAGGTTACACTGTGATGATTATGACAACCTGTAGAAAACACCATGGTTTCAAGTTGTAAAAAAATGAACAACGAAATTCATTCTTGCATTGTCTTTCACTTTGTTATTTGACAATTCATCACAAAATGCATTATTGTCAATTGAGCCTTGGCTAGAGGCCCAACATGTTATGGCACCGTCTTCACCGCTGGACAAGATT
>LPNX010481865.1:34529-48542 GCA_001517045.1 Pseudotsuga menziesii
TGTGAGTGTGGCCTCCACAGATTTCTTCCTACAAAAAAGAATAGACAACTTTGGAAGCTGGAGAAAGAAATCAGTGGAGGTATAATGCATGTCATTGAATTTAGGGAAAAGACTGCTGCCATAGAAAAGTTTGGCAGCTATGGTAATGATCTGCTAGGTATAATGATGTCTCCCAAAAAGCAACAGGTGGGAGGCATCTTGCAAGATGTACAAATGACTAAAGAGGAAATTGTTGCTGAATGCAAGACTATGTATATTGCTGGACATGAAACTACATCAAACCTGTTAACATGGGCTGTAATATTACTTGGAATGCATCAAGACTGGCAAGTGTTAGGACGCAGAGAAGTGTTGGAAGTATTCGGAAAAGATGTGTATCCAGATGCAGATGGTGTAAATCACCTTAAGATTGTAATGGATGCTTCTGACAAACCTTTATCTCTATGGAATATTGTTATTTTCATATAGACTAAATTAAAACGCTGATAAGTAGAGGTTTACATGGCCATATCAATACATTTTATAGAGATTCTTCAATCTAATTGAGAGCAGAAATTTTGTCATGCTAACTAAAAGTATTATATGGATGTTTACAGGTGGGAATGATTCTAAATGAGGCCCTAAGGCTTTATCCAGCAGCAGTTGCTGTACTTCGGGAGCCAAACAAGCCTATGAAGCTTGGAAGGCTGTCAATTCCTGCAGGCACCCAACTTATGCTTCCTATCCTGGCAGTTCACCATGATCCAGCTTTGTGGGGAAATGATGCAAATGAGTTTAACCCGGCCCGGTTCGGTGAGGGAATTGCAAAGGCTGCGAAGCATCCATTGGCATTTCTGCCATTTGGATCAGGTCCAAGAATATGTGTGGGTCAAAACTTTGCACTGTTAGAAGCAAAGGTGGCACTAGCCATGATTCTGCAACGATTTTCTTTTGTCACTTCGCCAAATTATGTTCATGCACCTACCCTTGTGTTCACCCTGCAACCTCAGCATGGAGCCCAAGTTATCCTCCACTTGAACTAAATGGAATACCTCCATTATGGTCCATGGTTAAATAAAATGGCCATGCCAAACAGAGAGGACTTGTAGCTCTGATCTGGATGGGGTCGGTAGAGAGTGCACACTCTGGCAGGAACATCTTCTTGTAGTTTGGTTCATCCCTTGTAGCTTGGTTGATGCCTTGTAGCTTTGTGTTTTGGTTGAGCTTTGTTTCTTGCTTTTTGGCTTGTTGTGTTATTATTTTGTGTATTCAATAACAACCGAGATTGATAGCTACATATTTAACTCATAAATTGTTTGTAGTTGCGATAGAGAGTTGCCCTTCTCACACCCTGGCCTTGAGCTTGGGGTGGCTTTGCGAGATGGCAAATACTCACAAAATCATTGTGCAGATCATTTTGGATAAGTATTTGTGTAAATTGGTGTGATTGTTGTTAATTGTGTTTATGGATTATTCACTATAAATTGATGTGATTGTTGTTATTTATTTTTATAGATTATTTAAGTTATACTGTAAATTGATGTGATTGTTGTTATTTGTTTTTATAGATTATTTAAGTTATATGGATAGGTGTTTATATTTTAGAATTTGGATGGAGTAGCACAACCATGTAGGCAGGCTATCAATTAGCACAACTAGCATAAACACTTTTAAATGTTTGGCCATGGTTGATATAGCTTACGGACTTATATCAACCACTTTTAAAAATGTGATTGTGCTAGTATTTTAGACTTTGGGGTGGAGTAGTAAGTATGTTTTTCCTATATTGTGGGAGGATGAAACAAGTGTACTCATTGATTTTATGGGTGTATTTCCAAATTTGAAATAAACAATTATAAAATATATATATATAATAACTAGTAATTGATGCATAGATCATCAACTAGTTATGGATAGGCATTTAGATATTATCTCAGGTTTTGGACTTGCTTGAGCAGATTAACAAGATTAACCCAAGTGTAAAAAGTGTACAGCAGAGATTCATTTCATGATAATAGTATCTTGTTATGCTTAAATGCATCTTGATTAAGATTTAAACAAGCTTCAGCTAAAGGGTGGTTAAAGAAACCGGTAACAATTTTTATTTTTATTTTCATATCAGTTTTTTTTGTTTTTGTTTATTAAACACAGTATATTAACTCTTAGCAATCTGGTATGAATAATGAATATAAAATTATATATTTTAGTCTCTGTTTAATAGCCAGCTATTTTTACAAAACTAAGTGGTTAATTGTGCTTATAGACTTTCACTGGCCACCTTACTTGTGGCTGTGCTAATAGTTAATGCATAGATAAGTGATATGAATAACTTACAGTTAGAACAATGGTTATATTTGTCTATATCTTTGGCATGAATTCTTATATGTCCCACCGTCAGGGATTGAGTAGAGAATGACAGAAAGGCCCCTCAGGCGATTTTACATTGACAGAGTAGTCATTTAGCAGAGTTTATAAATTCTGTGGACAGAGTTTTTCTTTTCTTTTCTCATTCATTGTTGGGCTTTGGTTTCATTTCATCGATTTGGACATTATCGATTTGGACATTTGAAGTAATTAAGATCAAACTGCATCTCTTCAAAATTAAGATCAAACTTGAGTTTTATGAACAAAGTAAATGAAAAATTATTACATGACGTGCAAGATACATTTGTAAATGTAAATATTTTTATGGAAAGTAATTAGATTTATGATGTTTATGAAAGATATGAACGTCATTTTAAAAATGAGAGTATATGACATAAGTCTGAATGAATAGGATTTATTTATGGGACTTTATATTGAATTTTATTTATGGGACATTATTGTTGAGATTAAGTATGGTTTTCTTTTTTTTTAAATTGTTAAACATATAATGATGTGTTTCAAAAAGTATTAAAATTTAAGTATGGTTTCTTTGTAAAAAAAAATTTATTAAACATATAATGATGTGTTTAAAAAGTATTAAAATTTACTGAAATGACTCATACTTAACCTTCATTCTTTCTGATATATTTTATCTTAACACCATTATAATTTCATTTATTCAAAACACATGAATTACATTTACAATTTTGTATAACACATGAACATGAATTGTATTTGCAACTTTGTATAGCACATTAATTATTTCTAGAAATTGCATGAATTGTATTTACATCTTTGTATAACACATGAAAGTGAATTGTATTTGCAAATTTGTATAACACATTAATTATTTCTAGAAATTGCATTTTGAGATGTGAGGGATTGGTTAAACAATTGCAAAAATAGCACATTAATTATTTCTAGAAATTGCATGAATTATATTTACAACTTTGTATAGCACATTAACATAAATTGTATTTGCAAATTTGTATAGCACATTAATTATTTCTAGAAATTGCATTTTCAGATATAAGAGATTGATTAAACAATTGCAAATTATAAAAAATATTAAATAATAATATCTCAAGATATATATAATATAATTAATTATTAATTTAGTGATATATACAAGGTACAATAAATATAATTATATATAAATTGATTATTATTGATTTATATATTTAGTATAATTATATTTCATTAGAATTTGAACATAATTATGATTAATTAGAAATTAATTATGATAAGTAATTATTTTTTTTATTACAATTCCAAGACATAAACAATTATATTATGTTTTTATAAAAATTATTAAAAAACAAATTTATAAAAAATAAATTAAAAAAACATAAAATTTAAAACCATAGAACTTCCCTATTAAAAAAACAAATTTAAAAAAAATTGATTTAAAAATTCAAATATAATTTAAATTAAAAAAACATAGAATTTAAAACCATAGAACTCCCCTATTTTTTAAAACTATGGTTGGGGTTGAGTGGTAAAGGGATACTTACATGGTTTTAAGCCATGTGAGGGGGTTTTAGTGGTAAAGGGGAAGCTAAGAGGTTAAATAATTTTTGTTTTTTTCATCTAATTTTTATTCTTAAATTTCATCTTGTATTATATTATTTTCATGTTTTTCATGTTTTTTTGTTAATTTGCTTTATTGTTTAATGTTAAATCATTTTTTTAAATGTTTTTTATATAATATACTTTTTAGGTTATGTTTTGAAATTGAAAGTAAAAAGAAATGTTATCACTGGATGCTTATTTTTAATGGTGATGTTTCAAACAAGTTGTAATTTTAATTTTAGAAAGAAAAATGGTGGCACCACTTAAGGGATATGCTTTCTAGCAAGGTCTATTTTTAGGGTTTGATTACATTGACACTGTTTGTTAAGCTTGGGTTTCAAACAAGATGTAATTTTAACTTGAATAAAAATAAGTGTGATTATAGGAGAACCAACTTTTGATTTGAGGGTCACTTTACCGTTTTTATTGCAACTACATCCATCAGGATTCCAAAAAAATTGTAATCTCGTTTTTTTGACGTAAAAAAATGATTTTTTTTATGGCTATAGTTCTCGTTTTGAGTATATAGTTCTCGTTGCATTGTATAATGTGTTCATAGTCAATAATTAAATAATACAAAGCATTTACACATAATAGGTATAAAAAATATTTACATCATAGAAATGTTTAGCTATAAAATTTTCTAAATGTTTCATAGGAATAGATTAATTACATCATTAGTAGGGTGTTGAAGTATAAAGGCAAGGTAAAATGAGTTGGATTGAACAATTATGCATGCATATTTTCCACACTTAAGACATTTTGATATCTTGGTCAAGGAATAAACGATTCACACATACTTAGAAACTCACTCATGCCCTATTGGAGGTTTTCATATAAGAAGGAATTCAATTGGATGCCTAATTTGTAGAAAAAATTATGCTTAGAAAACAAATGTGTACTTGTTTCATGTTTATGTCTTCGAGCCTTCTTTACTACATCCTATTGAAAGAAGTCATTCGTGAGAACTAAGTCATGTTCTTTTTTATCCCCTTGATTTAATCGTGTTGAATGTCCCATTAAATGCCCTTGTTATAAAATTTTATGTATTCTTCTCAATTGTTCAATTGTTTGGCCTAATATAAACAAATATTGTTCTCTTTATCCCATTACGTTCCAAAAGTTCAAGATATGAAGCATTATGGAGCTTCGTATTCAAAGCAAAACCTATATATGATTCACATAAGTTGATGTTGCCAATGACTTGTCCCTGAAACTTACATACTTGTTCTTTACCGATACAGAGAATCCCCCATCCATTTGCATCAGTGAGAATGACGTTCTAAAGTACTTAATTATAAAAAATGACTTGTTCCAATAAATAATGATTTACAAAAGATGCAATTAACAAGATTATTGTTCTACTCTCAGCTTCAACCTACCATCAGTGTAGAATAATTTTGAGATTGTTGTCATTTTCATCCAAACCCTAGTCATGATTCCTTCATTCTCTCTAGGTTTTTCATTGAATTATTCTCAAAGAGATGGAATGGGACTTCAAGATCACACATTTATTAAACATACTACCAAATTCACCCCAACCTCAATAGCTAGTTGTCTTTAAATCCAAGGTGAACCCGTCACATCATAAAAGATTTTAAGAGAAAAGTAATACAAAATTGAAACTTGTACGCTTCGATAAAGTTGTGGACATGCATCAAGGGGTGGAGGGGAACCAAGTTTCAACATAGAACTAGCAAAGTGAATGGTGGGCCAACCTTCTTATTTGTCTAACAAGATGAATGATTATGGATCACCAAACACCACATCATAAGACATAGATAACATAACAAAAACACCTTATGCTGTAATTAAGTTAAGCATTTGAAAGATAGGAAAGTCGGCTCCTATTAAAGGATGCAAGCTATTCTCACAAGGAAATTGCATCTCTCCCAAACTACTATGAGTATTCTTGTACAAGGTAAAAAAGAGGTTTTAGCAAAGCAATAAATCACCAACTGAATTTTGGTAGAGACTAATGACCATATTTAAGCAAAAGAAAATGCATGACACAACAAATTTAAAAATCTATAGAAACCCTTTTTCCATTTGCATCTTGGCTCTTGAGATGTCTAAGGGAGAAGAATTGAAGCATTAGAGTAACATAGAAGGTCCTCATAGAAATGCAATAACAACAAACATAGGATCTTTGAACCAATTGCATACGAATAATTTGGTTGAGATATTGTGGAGACTACGAACACCAACACCATAGTAACAAGGAAAAAATTAACACGGATGGTTGAAATGAAAATGTATGGAAAAAATTATTAATTTTGGAAATCTTGCCAAAAACTTTCCCCTATTGGAACTTTGTAAATGTCCAAGGTTCTTTTGTGTGGGTCTTATCATTTCAATGGTCTATCCAACCTAATTTATGGGGTTGCATAATATTTGTGTGGAAATTTACAACAAACTTGAATTGAAGAGATAAGGATGGAATCATAAAAAATGTTGGGAATTTAACAAGGGGATAGAAAAAAAATCATCATGGTTCCATTCCTACGTCTCTCATGATTCTGAGCAACCCATACTAACTCATAATGATGTTTATGTTTAATGCTCACAATTCACTGAAATTTACACTTTATTAACAAACATTTTTGTAATTGATAGTTGATGTAAGTAAAAGAAGGTTCAAGAAATGGATTCATCTGGGTTAATTTTATAGTTACTTCAAAGACAAGTACTTATTAGAACATTATTATGAGTATAAATATTTTTCATTCCATAATTTGTGATAAGGACCCAACTTAAATGATGAGTATTTTTGGAACCTATAAAGATCATCCGATGATAATTAAGATGAGAAGCTGAGAATTAACAAATTCATAAGTGGGTCAATTAACATTACTTATAAGATCTCGCTCAATATCATGGGAGTGAATACATTAGATGCGGTTGTGAAGATGGCTATGCATCTTGAGGAATAGGTCCAATGTCTTCATTGACATCATAGGAAGCTTAAAGACAAAAAGAAAGAGAAACATGAGAAGGGATAGAAGGGTTACAAGCCTTCACCCTTTTTCCATGTTGATATGGAGTGATGCGCATATGCCAATTTAGTGCCCTCTGAAGCATACAAATACATGTTGAGAGTGTAATTTGCTTCAAATGCAAGGAGAACGAGAATTAATGTTGAGACTATGCTTAGAACAAAAGTGCAATACCCCCAGCTTTGACTCTTGGAATGCATTAAATAATATTATGTAAGTGATGTAAATGTGCTAGTATGGATTCCTAGTGTGGTGCTCAAGGCCAAGGCATGACAAGTGAATGAATAGGCATGTATAATGTAAATATTTCTATATGGGCCATGTGGTAGGCTTGTCATGAATACTCAAAAGCTCTGCAAATATTATGTTGGAAAATAATAAAATGGTTAAAGATGGCTATGTAAAGAGCATTAGAGGGGTTATGATTCCACTAGAATGAAATAGGAAAGGGGGCATGTTGGAGATTAAATGCTCTTTTGCAAAGTTTCAGCCTTAGCACTCATCCATTCATTGCCATGTTCCTTAAATTATCCAATTACTTCATTTTGACTAATTAAATCAAATCAATGATTGCATGTGTGTCGTTGGTGGGAAAATGTTTTTAATGGAATCATGCAAACATGGGATGAATATAATTCTATTGCAATTGTCCTTCCTTACATGGTCAAAAGTAATGTCAGTTGTCTTTTAGAATCCTCTCAGCTCCTTTGGATTTTATAACTCATTCTCCACACAGAATTCATACACTATGTAGAGCATTCATGCCATTTTTGTCCTTAGCCAATTACCAGATTGTGAAATTAACATTGGGAAGAGGAAACTGTAGGCATTAAAGTGAAAATGATGGTTTTATGTGAGCATAGAAGTTGGGCAAGATAGGAACGTTTACTGATTGTTTATTTGTTTCTCCATGATTCTTGAGAAGCCATGAATTGATTTTATATGAAGTTTTTTAATAACATATAGCAAGTTGGACCCTTTCTGCACATATTGAAGAGATCTAGAAGGGTTGGGTACCTTGAGGGATTGTTGAGCTGATAAAGAGTAGGTCTTCCTTGTGTTGTGTGGGGAAAGGGAAGAGAGTTCCATGGCTAGGATGGTTGAGAGAGATGTGTGTAGTGCTCAATGGTGATTATATTAGCTAAATAACAGGAGAGTAAATTGATTTTGGTCTGTGAGAGAGAAGCATGTAGGTGTTTCCTTCACCCTCGTGGTCTCATAGCCTAGCTTGGGGATGGTATATTCAGGTGAATGGAAAATCTCTCTTACACAACCGACTACTTGGATATTATTCTATTAAAAGGTATGTACTCTCTTTGTCTATGGATGTGTAATTATTATATTTACTTCATGCTATGAATATGATGTTTTATGCATATTGTGTGTGAAGTATAGTTGAATTCTAGTGTGTATTATATTCATGCATATGCGCACACATTTCTTAGTTTATGTTGTCTATGAATGGCTTGATTTAGTTATGAATTCGAATAATGAACCATGGGGAAAAAATTATAAACATGAAATTTTAACTACCCCCCTCCTATATTCAAAATGATGGATGAGGACGCTACAGAGTTGTATCAAATCTCTTGGTTGCAGCATCAAGGTTGTATCAGATGAAATCTATGTTTACAAGTAGGGATCAAAGTTTACACATGAAGTGTTTGGCATAATGCTTCTATGAAAATCATTGTTTTAGTTGTTAGATGGTGTTTTTATAGAACACGTGGATTAAATATTGTGGCTATCAACCAGAATGGAAGATTGATTTGAGTAAAATTTGGGAAATTATTTTGAATTTACGAAAATTATCATTATGTTAGTTAACAAAAGCGCATGTGCCCAATTGTTGGGTTCATAATTTCGTTTGAGATTTCAGGGATGATCAACCGTTGAGATTAAAGGGTATCACTAGATCCATAGACTTAAACCATTGGCACTTGTGTAAGTGATCATGAATATTTAACCCGATGGGCCACTACGTGAATGACCCATATTAAACCAAGCATATTCCTCAAACATATCATGACCATTTGCACAAATTCGATGTGACTAGGTGTTTATACGGGGACCTTGTTGTGAACAACCCATATTGAACCTAGCAACTCCCATCGTGTAATCTTGACCATTCATGAAAGGATCTTTTATCAAGGAATAACAGGGGTACTCCTTCTACGAACGACTAAAATTTCATTGTGTATGTTACATCAGATGATCTTGATCATTCACACCTATTTAAGTGATTAGGACATAACAAAAGGGGTCTTGCAGTGAACAATTAGGACACTAGTGGAAAATGAGAGATTAGTGACTAGGAGACCAAAAGTTTTGGTCACCACAATTTTTTTCAAGGGATAAATGACCAAAATTGATAAATTTAAGTGAGTTAACTAAAAAAGACCAAGATAAATGACCAATTTTGGTCACTGGATAAAAACCAATTGAAAATGACCAAGATAAATGACCAATTTTGGTCACTGGATAAAAACCAATTGAAAACGACCAAGATAAATGACTAAATTTGGTCACGGGATATCTAGACTAAAAATGACCACATGACAATTGGTCATTTATTTGGTCATTTTTTATTCTTGCGATCTTCTAATTATCACTCCTAATTAATTAATTATGATTAATAACCAATGTAATTGCAAGGCATTCTTTGAAGGTGAAGTCCATAATTTTAGTTCTTCTTCCTGATTATCATTCCTTTACGTCACATTAATTGTTTTCATTATAAAATAACTTAAATTCCAGCTACGTCTAAGTAGTTTTTTTGATATAATGAAGTGTGCTCCAACTTGAAAATAATTACAATAAAATAGTTAATGTTTATATATTGTTACTCATGAAGTGTAAAATTTGTGATATTACACATATGACTACTTAATTAAGGAGTAAACTAGTGAACCGACCATTTGCACCGATCGGACGTCGACCTGGCTTGCGTGAGCGGTCACGTCCGACGTTGTCGGTCGTCCAATCGGTGCAAATGGTCGGGCAAATAGGTCCCGACCTTAATTAATGTGTTTAAAATAAGTTTCATTGAAAATATATCATTTTTTTCATGTAGAAATTAATTAAGAGTATTCAATTGTTTAAAATTGTAAAAATTTGAAAGAACAATATTTTTTTGCATTTTTTTGATTAAAATATTTAAGAAACTTTTATTTGTCAATTGAAATACAATTATTTATATTGTCTTTCATTTGTTAAAAGAAATATAAATAATTGAAATTAAAACCCCTTGCAAATACCCAAGTTATGTATATAAACCTACCACATATAGCTTTACTAACACATAGCTTTACTATTTATGCCCTTTTAATTGAAATTAAAACCCCTTGCAAATACCTGGGTATGAACCTACCACACATAACTTTACAATTTATTCCCACCCACATGCAACTAATGAAACTTTACACACTTCTTGCTCTGGCCTTAAAGTTAGATCGAGTTAACATATTTAATTGGTTGGTTACTAATCTAATTTAAGAGAAGGTTGTCACAATAGCTTGAACAAAACTTCCATGATAAAGGTTTATTTTTTCAACAATTTTTTTTTCTTGATAATTTATGTAAAATGATTTGGCAAAGTTATTATTTATTTGGAAAAAAAACAAGTGAATTACTTTTGGTTTATTTCATTTGAATTGTGTTTTCTTTAAAAATTAAGATACAACATGAAAAGAATATTATAAGAAATATATTGCATCTATGGTATGGATAAAAGGGAAGAAGATGAATATTAATATTGCATCTATAGGATGGATAAAGTGAAGAAGATGAATATTAAACCACACAAACAAACACGTTACAGCCGAAAAATAAAGCAGTGATAGCTGTCACTTTCGTTTTGGCCAAGATAATTTGGAATATGATATAATTAAAAGGTATGAAGTATTCACTTCTTTCCTCTTTTGAGTCGAGCCCCTTCAGAGTTGATCACCGCCAACATGATGAAGAGCGAGCCGCATGGGGAAAATAGAGGGTTCGTTTGGTGGTTTCACTTTCTTTCCCCATTTAGTCGAGCCCTTCCAATTTGATCACTGCCGACATGATGAAGAGCGAGCAGCTTGGGGAAGAATGGAGGGTTCATACGGTGGTTGCCATATTGGACAGCTTGTCCTGGAGTTTATTCTGGTAATTGTTGTGGTAATTCGAGGGAGATTTTGTTATTACAGAAATAGAATGTTGATGTTGGTTAATTGGCGGGAGGGGAGTGATATTGCTTGGGTTAATATATATCCACAAGTGATAGCCTCTGCAATGGAGATGAAGAGGGAATTAGACCGGATGTGGAGGCTTTTGAAGAGGCGCGCAAGGACATCCTTAGTTGCAGAGCTGAAATCCTCGGGTTCTTTCCAGGTAAGCCAAATTCTTCTGATATTTTTGCATCTAGTGTTAAACTGTTAGGGATTAATTGTTAAAAATTCTTCTGATATTTTTGCATCTAGTGTTAAACTGTTAGGGATTAATTGTTAAAAATTTTATGGATACTCTCCAAGTATGCAAAAGCCTCAAATTGTCAAATTCCTCACCTGTAACTTCTGTTGTGCCTGTAACTTCTGTTGTGCCTCGTGGAGGCTTTGTCTACTGCTGCTGCTTCTGTGTACTTTTACATACTAAATGGGTTTTCCTCTGAACTAAAAGACAGTTTTATTAAAGATGTTTTAGAACTTCTAAAAGTGAATTTTAACAGTATACATAGAACCTAAACTCAATCCAGAAGAAGCAGAGAAGGCCCTCTATACTCAAGCTAAAAGAAGAAATGCAGTGAACGGCTTCTATGTGTTGTTTTAAAATGTATGGTTTCTGTTCAGTTTGTGACTGGATGGCTGGCTTCTGTGAATGGCACGTGAGCCCCATGTTCCCACCGATTGAAATAAGGGCTTCAAAGGGCTGTTTAATTGTTAGTATGTATTCCCTAACTTTTAGTGGCAGAGTTATGAATTCAGGGATGTAGTTAGTTAATGTATGAGCCTCCATCGTTCTAGGGTAAAGACTAGGTGCAGTTTATATAGATCTCCGTAGTTGGTGCCCACAAATTACTTAATTGTATTGTGTCGGCTCTACCTTTGCTTTTCCTGCAACTAACTCATTGGCTGGATCAACAGCGTAATCAACGATGAAATCTACTGGAATGACTAAGGCTGGTAGCTTGTAGGTGTTGCTGCCTATGGATTTGGATATTTATATTCCTCTTATCTATATGTTGGATTCTAGCCTTTCTATTCCTTTAATATATGCTATTGAAATTGGTGCTTCAACCGGTATATATGATTTTCCCCCTTTGCGAAAGCTGGTGCGTATAGGTAAAGGGATTATTAGACTGGCAGTAGCCCTCATCATTAGCAGGGCATAGTTCCCATTTTATATATACCGAGCCTATAAGGGAGAATACTAAGGCTAAACGTAGATAAATCACTACCCTAACTAGAACCCTTGACTCCTACAGAATCCACTACTCACAACAACTCCTGTTTTTTATTATGAGACTGGGACTCCTTTACTTGCACACTACTTACTGGCAGTGCTACAGGATCAATTACTAGGACTGGCTCTTTGAAAACTGTTGGGAGTCGTGCTCAATGATCTACTTTTGACTATGTTTTATACTTGTCTATCTCTGTATATATTGATGATATATTAGCTATCTTACTAAGCTCCTCACTCACTCAGCTATTAGCTTTATCTAATAAACACTAATAATAAAACTGTAGTCAGCTCTATATAACTATGCTACTTACTCTGTTAGAGGTGCTTTAGGTCCCTTCACTGCCAATAACAGAAATAACTATGAAAACCCCACCACGTATGAGTCCAATCCCAGACCAACAATGGGATCTATGGAACATTATAGCAACCAGCCATGCACTCCAACTCGGAATAGGAAGCACAACATGCCTTGAACCAGTGCAGATTTGAATGCAAATAAGAGAGATGAGGTCTAAGTGGATATTACGGAATCTCCACCGCTAATATTGAGGATTTGTATTCGGATCTGACTCTACTTAGGGTTCTGCTTCTCCTACTGTTGGAAACTACTCTTATTTCTGCTAAGATTTAAGGTTTGGAACTTCAGTTTTCCCCTGACACCTTTGAAAACCTTGAGGCTTGTAGTAAGTAACCATGGATAACAAATTTCACAATTGTCATCACAAGAAAATAGCAGTTCACTATTTCTTAGATGACATAATAACACTTCTGAGGCAACTATGATGTGCCGAGACAATTTCTTTTTGTTTGGACACTAGTCTTTAGCTTGGAGTTAATCACTCCATTTATTCAATGAAGAACACTCGTGGCTCAATTTCTTTAGTTCAATATCACGTACCTGTTGCTAAATGCTATAGGAAGCAAATCCTTATTCCTTTTATTTCTCTGGACTGTGACAAGTGGCTTCAATACCTTGATGTTTGATGAAGAATCTGTCCACCAACCTGATCTGGAACAAGGATGAGAATGGCCTGCTCAGGGTCTTGACCGGATCAAGAATTTGTTGCTAAGCCTAGATATTTTTATTTCACTTGGGTGACTGTAAACCGCTCATAGAAACCCCTGACATGTTGTTTCATAGATAAGACCTGCGAAAACATATGTTTGATACCCTTGGGGGATCAAAACAAGTGATGATGTGCATCTATTTGCCCAAAATTACCTATGCCGTTGTCACATGCAATGTTGTTGGTATAGAATATAATTCTGAGGTTGATCTTTAAGTATAACAAAGCCTCCTAAGAGGGTCTGAAAATGTTATTTTTACCAATCTTACCCCTTGCTATGAACATAGGTTTTTTTTATAATAATATGCTTATAAATCATGTTCAGAGTTCTTCAAAATTTTGTCCCAAAGATTTATTTATGATTTCTTACTATTTTTTAGGGCCTAAGCATGCTCAATAGTGCTCAGATAGCCCAGAGAAAACCCCAAGTGACCACCCTTCCAAAACTGGGGTAATAGATGCCATGCATTTTTAGGGTCCAGGTAAGGCACAATATGTGATTCCTCTCCCTCTATTATGAATTAAAATGGTCATGACTATAATATGACTGCTTACTGCTTTTTGATGGTGTAAGCATGCTATGACTATAATAGGTG
>LPNX010481886.1:15519-30556 GCA_001517045.1 Pseudotsuga menziesii
TTTTATAGTTGGACAATGCAGCCAGTGATAATAAGAATCATTATGTTTTCATGTTTCTATCACTATTAACTGCACTTGGTGTCTTCATCACTATTGAGGTTGGGTTCTTGCTTGTGGGGCACACCCATGAAGACATAGATGGAACCTACGGAATAATGTCTTCCAACTTGAAAAGTAAATATATATATTCTTTACCTGAGATGATGGATACATATCGCACAATAGAAGAAAAATGGGTGTTTCCACCTTAACTTATTGACAAAGTGTATGACTTCAAAAGTTTTCTTAATGGGTACAACAAGGAGGGGAAAAATGCACTAGTTGGAAATCTTAATGTCCAATACTTCCAATTCCTTGTACTCAATGATGTTCCAGTTATGAGGTATAAAGAATCCATCAGAGACATTGAGTGGTCAGAACCAATGGAGTTGTGGAATATAGATGATGAAGGACGACCTATATTGCCCACAGGGAAGCCATATTTCTTATGTACAAAGACAATGATGCACATTTAAAAGAACTAAAGGAAGGAATAACATCATACATAAAAATGTGGAAAGAGACTATTGGCAATGAGAATTCACCAATAGTTACAGAGGAATGGAATGAAAAACTAGATTATTGGAAAAGAGTTCTTGATGCATTAGATGGAATCTACAATGACCATACACCCTTGGATGAAAGTGATTCTTCTTTTGATGATTTTTGGCCAAATACAAGGCAAAATGTTAACGTTGATGGTAATGCACTCCATGCAATATCAAGTATTATGGATGGGGATTTTGATAATGTGACAAATGAACCGGTATATGTTGGACCCAAGTGCAACAAGCCAAAGCCAACATTCGATTCTAGAATTGATGTTGAGAAAGGAAAGATTTTGCTTGTTAGATCAGGAAATGAGGATGAAGGAGAGATGATTTGGATGGCAAAAGCCACCTCAGATATCTTCCAGGATGATGAAGGCGAGACCCTTCATGTAAATATTGATTGGTGGCAGCCTAGCTCAAGGAAATACAAGGGAAAAGTTTTAGAACAATATTGGGTACCAAATCCTGATGACACAGAACTTGGATCTATTCCAATTAATACCATAGTTTGGGCATGGATGCCAAAGAAAGAAGATTGCAAGAAGACAAAGATAAATAAATGTGGTGTACAAGCTGTACTTGATCTGCTTGAGCGGATATAAGGAGATTAGGTGGAGATGATACATGAATGTAACTTTGCTTTTTGAATGACTTTTAGTATACATGAAGAAACATTTTTCAATATTTGTATTATAATAAATACTCTTCAAACTACTTTTTGAGGAATTTTATATTATTTAATGCATATATGAAATTTCACTTCAAGTTCAATGTTAATTTATGTGATGATACTTTATGTGAATTAGATAATACCATTCAAATTTTAACTTTTCAATTTGTCTTTTAGATCAACACAATATCTCACTATATCAAATGTGCATAATTATATTCATTAATGCATGTACAAAATCCTTTCCTTATTTATTATTAGCTTTTGCTCACTCTCTTCAATACTATTTTGAGCTTTTCATTTTGTTCCCTTGATGATTGGTGGAGTGTCCACTTGAAACGTAGGGACGTTTCAATACACACAATTTAATTCCATAAACTCTCTTTGTCATTATGATTAACTATAGAAATCTTCATCCTGAAGCTGTACTTGATATGCTTGAGAAAATATAAGCAGATTAGGTGGAGATGATTCATGACTGTAATTTTTCTTTTTGAATGACTAATTAATATACATGAAGAAAAAGTTGTCAATGTTTGTAGTATATCAAATATTCTCTTCAAGCTACCTTTTGAGGAATTTTATATTATTTGCTACATATATGAAATTTTTGGTTCAACTTCAATGTCAATTCATGTGATGATACTTTATGCGAATGCAGCTTAAAATATCTTATAGAATTGATTTGTGAATAAATGTAAGGCACTTGCAATAAGGTTTGAAGTGATTTTTTCCTATTATTCGTTATTATAGTTGATATAAATTTAATTGTACTACTATGTTGCATTCAAATTCATAATTATATTTTCTCGTGTAGACTTTAAAGTGGTGCCAACTTTGTACTAGTATATTAACTTATACTCAATAAATACAGTACTAACATTTTGAGCGTGCAGGTTTTATCAGTTTGTCATCATTGTGATTGATTTTTTGGATTAAACTACGTGAATGTTTTGAGTGGACACTCCACCCATGTTTGTTACGGGAACCATGAAAAATTCATTGTGGACTGAAAATATTTCACATAACTTAATCCAGAAAATCAATCATTAAGTGATAACATCATGTTAGCTTTAATTCATGTTAGACATTATCATCAAATACATTGCATCATAAAGACAATTTAATCCATCTAAGATTTAATGCTGATCGTAATGCACTGCATGTAATATAAGTATTATGGATGCAGAATTTGATAATGTGACAGATGAACTGGTATATGTTGGACCCAGGTGCAACAAGATAAAGCCAAGATTCAATCCTTTGATTGAATTTGAGAAAGTAAAGGTGTTGGTAGTTATATCATGAACTAAGGATGAAGAAGAGACGATTTGGATGGCAAAAACCACATATTTCTTCCAGAATGATGAAAGTGAGACTCTTCATGTAAAGGTTGATTGATGGAAGCCTAGTTCAGGGAAATACAAAGGAAAATTTTAGAACAATATTGGGTACCAAACCTTGATGACACATGACTTGGATCTATTCCAGTTAATACCATAGTTTGGGCATGGATGCAAAAGAAAGAAGATTGCAGGAAGACCACGATAAATAAATGTGGTGTACAAGCTGTAATTGATTTGCTTGACTGAATATAAGGAGATTATGTGGAGATGATTCATGAATGTAATGTTATCTTTGAACTAGTTATTAATATACAAGAAGAAACACTTTTAATGTTTGTTGTATATCAAATATTCTCTTCAAGCCTTTTTTTGAGGAATTTTATATTATTTACTAATATGAAAATTTTGGTTCAACTTCTATGTTAATTCATGTGACGGTACTTTATGTGAATTACATAACACCATTCAATTTTTAACTTTTCAATTTGTTTTTTACATAAACTCAACATGTCACTATATCAAATGTGCATAATCATATTCAATAATGAACCTTAAAACATCTTCTAGACTTCCTCTCTGAATAAAACATCATTTTGCTTTGTCACAGAGGATTAGAAATGTGTAATCCAGGTGTTAACATAGTCCCTCTCCCCTCATGTTGTAAAGGGTTCTAGCTCAATGGAAGAGCACCTGCATTCCAAGCAGGACGATGGTGGTTTGATTCCTCCGTGCCCTAACATAAATTAATACATGATTTAAATCTTATTGATAATATAAATATTGTAAGATATCTATATTTTCAATAAAAATATGCTCTTTTCAATTAAACACATTGTTCAAATACTTCATAAATAAATAATGAACACTTGCAATAATTAGTTAAGTTGGTTTTCCCCCTTTCCTCTTGTATATTAAAAAAATGAAACTCTACTGCACTAATACTATTCTAGTTCATAATTAATTTTGATTGTTAAAATAAATAAAATTAATAAATAAGGGAGGCTTTACTAACATCAATATCATGAAATAAATTTATAGGTAAGAAATTTCTCACGTTAATCTATAATTCATAAAGTAAACATTCATCAACTTAGTTTTTAATACACTACCACTACCACTACCAACAACAACAATAATAAATTATGTTGCTATTTTAATTCATAATTTATTTTAATCATTACAAGGGTAAAGCTTAGACTTTAAAGTCATAAAATATTTTCCTATTTTGATTATAAGTAGTGCGAACTTCCAAAAATAAAACAACATACTCAACAAAGACACAAATAATTACTACGACAATATTTCTAATTGTTGTAGTAACAAATACAATGTTGGTATTATGTCATAAAATAATTTAATCAACTTAACATTAAATACAAACTATAAATAATATTACTAGACATTATGTAAGGATTCAAAGTCTATGACTTTCCTCATTTTGAAAGAACTCAATCTAGCAGAAGTTCTAAATTCTAGATCCACTAAATAATTACAAATTTAATGAAATATGTGTTATAGAGTTTACCTTGAGTTATGATTGGCCTCTTCTAATTCATATTAAACGTGAAAAGTTCATTAAAATAAAAGGAATATGTGTAACAAGTCTACACTGTTATGAATGGCCTATTCTCATTTGTATTAAATGTGAAAAGTCAATTCCTATTTTCATTTGTATTAAATGTGAAAAGTTAATTTTAAAAACCAAGAAAAAACATAGTTGGGAACAGGGTAAGGTAAAACAGTGTGTCCATCTACACCACGAAAGGTCTTTTTAATAAGGAATATGCAAATGAGAATATATTAAAATCCAACTCCTCAACATTCTCACAAAAAGTTCATTCTATACAATATACTTGAGTGACTTTGCATACAACATACTCGAGTGGCTTTGCACCACCGTAAGCAACTGCTAAGAATATCTAGGGCATGATGTTTTTCATCCACAACCAAAACATCCAATTTAGAAAAACAATTGAAAGCAATGTGAAAGATGCTTTGAAATACCTGCAAATAAGAAACAAAGAAAAGGTAGAGTAGTTGTCAAAATGAAATCATTCTTCACTGTCTCCACCTTTTAATCCCCTTCATTTATGTAGTAAATAATCATGAACTCCCACAGGTTCATAACCTATGAGAATCTCTAGTTGAAATCCCTGCCAACTAGAGAAACCAATTGAACCTAGACCCTTAAAAAGGTTTTCCTCCTCATTCTCCTATTTCACCACTCGCAGCCTGCTCACCACTTTGCTATTAAATTCCCCATCTGACATGCGCATATACTGCAATGAAGAATAATATTTAGTTTTTTGTGAAAAATTGTTCTTCAACATCAATGTGCTAAGACAAATGAGCCTTGGTTTAGTCTCTTCTCGATGCTATAACGCAGAAGCATAGGAAAACTCAAAATATTTTTGTGAGGAAGCTTCCATTCTTCCACGAGATTCCGCTGTAGTGTATCCTATGTAAACCTTAATTCTCTCAAACTTTCCAATTTCTTTTTAACAGTGTCCCTGTTCAACATACTCAACTGACCGAGAGCATCAGAAAATGCCTTGGACCCCTTCTCAATGCCCATCCCATCGACATCTGTCGGAGCCCTCACCAAGGATTTCTCACACATTGATAAAATTCTAGGGTTTTGAGAAATTACAGATGCGGTTAGGATGTAGTTGGAAATGAGTTTTCTACCAATTTTATGAGATTCTAGGTTTGAAACCAAGGGGGCTTGAGCAAGATCAAGCACAGACTGCAGAAGTAAAACCTTGTTGATGTCGTATTAGTGTTGCAAATGAAATCCAAATTGTAATAATAATATGATTCCAAATCCAATTTACCTAATTAGTAATACCATATACCATCCATTAATAAGAGAATTTAATTTTGAATGTAAGATCACGTGACACTCTAAACAAGAATATGCCACATGGATCGAGTTCACATGATGGATAGTGGCCCACCATGGTTGATTGGAAATTTCGAGGGCATTAGGGAAGTCTGAGTCCAAAATTATTCATGGGGCATCGCCCATGGCCCACACCCCACAAACTATAGAGCTGTCTAGTTCCATTGAATCACTTAACGCTGAACCCTTGGAAGGGAAAATTTTGCACTGGCCCTTTTATTGCAAATTTACACCAGCTTACTAAATTTCATTACTAATAGGCTGGATATGAAATTAAATTTTTTTTGAATACTAAAATTTATTGTGGCCTTATATGACGGCCAAAATGGCCTTTAACATGCCTTGAAGGCTTCAAATTTGAAGCCTGCTTCCAAGGAGTGTTGGAATTTTGACTAGAATCTTATTCACCATACTATCTCTTTCTTTTTTTTTACGTTTCAAGGTTTAGTATTCCCTTTCGTTGAAAGTTTTCTCTAAATATGTATCTTCAGTTATTAATAACCTTTTTCCTATATATATAATTGTTAGTAATAACATTTTTATACCTGCTAGTAAATATGTACCGGCTAGTAATAATATTCAATGCCATTCATCTACAATATTGATGATACATCTAACTTCCAAGCACATGGATAGTGGACACGATGGACTATCAGTTCAACTTCCAGACTCCAGGTTGGCAGCATGGTAGGCTCTTAGCTGGGTCGTGGCCCCGATCCCAGCTCTAGTCCTATATATTATTATGAATATAATGATTTTTTCATAAAATTATAGAATGTCAAACCAACGTTTTATGAAAAAATTCAACCATATGACAAAATGAGTTCACCCAAATTCTTCCTGTATTTGACGGGAAAAATATCCAAGAACGGGAAAATGGCCATCAAATTCCATCTCTACTTCCAAGGTGGTAGCGTGTGAGGGGAAGAGTGCGAGGATGCTCTATAAAAATTGCATATTAGAAAATCCGAGAGTGCGGTCACTGCCTTGTTGGTAGTTAAACTTCATGAACATCCCATTGGAAGGAAGCGTACTTAATTGTAATTATGATGGCTTGTAATGTCCCTATTCAAATAATTGCATAACAAAAAAATTCCATCAATCCTACTAGTTCCCTAGGTTGGGTGGAAACATTGAGAAGTTAATAAGGGAGCTAATAAAAGGTGTTTAGACATTATAAGGAATAAATATTTATTTACAGGATTTAATTAACAGAATTCAAGTGAAAAATGAAATGGATATGGAGAATGGATACACATGGAGACTATGGGGCTCACTCAAGCTAGAATTCCTATGTTAAATGACATCCTCCTCTTGCAATCTCGAATCTATGGGAAGCCTAATGTTTTTGGATGGATTATAAGGTTAATATACTTGTCCATATACTTCATAGGTCAAATTTGGGATAAATTTTAACTTGCATGGGGAGAGGAAGAGCCAAATGGGAGTTTCATGGACGCTTGGCTAGATTCCCCTTACATTTATGACATCTATGACACCAATGATGGAGATTCTACGATAGTTACGAAACAAGTCAGATCTAAAGGCTGAAATATGACATATCTGACATTTCAAGACTGAATAGAGAATCTTAGAGGGCGCTCATGGGATTTGGAGAAGGCCAATAGGTTCCTACTCGAACTTGGGAGAAGAGGGAAGGTGAAGAGAGAGGCCACATGGCATAGCATGAGAAGCCACAACAATTCAACTTCGATTTGGTTTATGGATGGATTTATAACCTTAGAATACCAATAATGTTTATAAAATGCAGGGATCAAACATGAGAATCCCCTTTTGATCATTTGTGAAAATTGTTATTGTGAAGAGAGAAAGCTAGTGGATGACTAGTTCGTGCCTTAGCCAATTTCGAGGGTGAAAGATTCCCATCCTAGTTGGTGTTTGGAGAGGCCACTTAGGTATTTAAAGGATATTAAATGGAGTCATAAGTTACAGGTTCAAGCTACAACAGCTAGTGGAAATATCAATTTCATCTTGTTCTTCCTTTCATCTCAAGTTTTCCCACCATATTTCAGCTCTATGGAGTGAGGTGCACTTGGTAAGCTATTCATATCTTTGAGGGAGATTCTCTTGCTCCATTATTTCGTATTCTGATGTAAATGATATTCTATTTAAGTTTAGAAATATCTCAGGTTTAAATTCCAATAAATCTCATTTATTATTGTTTAATAATGAAGAAACTGCGCCATTTCCCCACTACCTTGTTGTAAACTCTTGTAATCTTGATGGATCCGAATGGATGTATAAAATATTGATGATTTATGAATGAATGGATAGTAATTAAAGTATATTATGGGTTTCATGTTTATTAACTGATAATTTTTGGCCACTGGGTCGAATTTCATAGCAATTGGAGCAAACTACACCTCATTTCCCCAAGGGTCCAAATCTAGTTTTTTATATCTGATTGAAAGAAGTCATAACATCCATGGGAGGTCTATTGTTTATGCATATGAGTCTATGATAATTTATTATACACATCCTTTGAATCAATTTAATAATTTGAGTGGGTTTCTGCACATTTGGGAAGCCATTTCTATCACTTACCCCCCCGGGGGGGGGGGATTTGAGCCCAAAATTGCTAGTAAAATCATCTATTTTGTTCAGAATTCAGTACATACTTGAAGAAGTGATTGGAGGGCCATAATACATCACTGAAAATAATAATTAATTTATTATATCACTCACACACCTTCTCTAAATATTTAGGAGCAATTGGGCTGATTTGGAGACCAAGACACTAAAACTAGTCAAGAGCCAAAATTGTGAATTTTGGTAAAAATTTAAAAAATGGACATTACAAGTGCTATAAGAGCATGGTATTGGAACCTTATGATGTTAACAAGAAGTAAAAGCAATAATACACCACCCTTAGGATCTGAATTGGAAGGTGCTAGGCTTGTAGAAGAAGAAATAGAAGAAAAAAAAAGGCACCTTTGACTAAAGCTATGGCCCACGAGGGTGAAGAATACACTAAGGAGATAATGGAGTATCTCAAACTTATAAAACCCATGTTTGAAGAAATATCCAAGGACATGACGCAACATATGGTAGACATGACCCAACAGATAGCAAAAGGATTCGAATTGATGGCCATTCAAATGGGAAGCAAAGGGATAATAGGAGATAGCGGTAGTTCACAATCAATAGAAAAGAAGACAATGGGTGAGCACATTTTCTCATGAACAGGACCTCATAATATACCCCATGAAATTTAGAGCACACCAAGGCCTACTACACCTAAATTTCTTATTCCCAAAGAAGGGACTAACATTTAATTTGAAATTGATACAATAACAAAAGAATGGGCTAAATTGGATGAAGAGTGTAGGAGAAGTATAACATTTGAGTAGTACTTCACCATGGAAAAATAAATAAAAAAGAAGGAGGACAATAAGTATCTACAACAAAAAAAAGAATTGAATTGCACCATAGGTAAAGTACCACTTCCTACTTTTGATGGTTCATCTCAAAGTTCTGCTAACACTTGGGTGCAAAAAATGGATGTATATTTTCAGTTGAATCCAATGGTGGAAAAAGATGATTTAAAAATGGCTATTTTTCACTTGGATGGAGATGCCAATGAATGGTGGTTCCATGGCCTGAAAAAATTGGTTCATGATCAGGTTACAACATACGGGGAATTTGTTGATAGGGTATTAGAAGGGTTTGACCAAAAAGATCCAGAATTGTATTTCAAAGAACTAGCACAATTGAAGCAGGTAGGGACTCCTATTGAGTATATGTTGGAATTCCAAAGATTATCAGTTAAGGTTTCTAATGTATATATGGGAAGGTTAGTATTTCTATTCAATGAAGTTTTGGAAGATCCCTTAAAGGTTTGGTCAAATCCCACAATCCTACTAACTTAAATGATGCAATGAGCTTGACTAGAGATCTTCAAAATGTGCTTCCTAGAACAAGTTTTCCTCACAAGCCTAACTTCAGATTTGAAAGAAAGCCTTGGAAAAAGGATGCACCTGATAAGAATTTTTGGCAAGGAGATACATCTGAAAAGAATAATAAAGAAGGACAAAACAGGGATGAACTTCGAAGGAAAAAATTGTGCTTCGCATGCTTCCAACCATGGATACCGGGGCATAAATGTGCTAAAGGAAAAAATCAATACATAGAAGTATTTTCTAATAATGATGAGTATGAAGGGGGTATGGATGAATACGGTCACATTTCAGATCAACAGGAGGCATATGAGATAGTAGCTGAAGAAGAAAAAAAAGAAGAAAAGCAAGAATGGAAGTACATTCAACAGTGCCTCGCTATCACACTATTCGATGCAAGGGTGTGGTATTGGGACAAATATCTTCAGTTTTGGTAGATGGAGGAGCTACACATAATTTACTTGATGCAGAGATGGTGGATAAAATAAATATACCAAGTGAACCATTCGATGGCTTCACAGTTGTCATTCCAGGTCACAACATAATGCAATGCAACACATGGGTTCCAAAGCTGCAAGTCACCATAGGTAACTATACTTTTATTTATAGCTTTTATGTTGAGGATGTTGCTGATAATAATGTATTCTTGGGAGTGTGATGTTTATATTATAAAGGAGAGCATTCAGTAAATTATCAAATTCCTGAAATGAAATTTTAAGATTCAATAGGTGTACTAAGGGTTGTGAGAGGGAAGCACACTTACCCAAAACAGGTAGTAAATTGCAATAATATAAGATCTATATTGAGGCATGGTGATATAGAATGGGATGCTAAATGTTATATCACCTATCCCAATAAAAAAATCATAGTTTTTAAACAACCAAAGGATATGGAGACACTTTTGCACAAATATGAAAATTTTTTCAGAGATCTTCCACATGGTAGAGCACCTGATAGGGGGGTTGAGCATAACAATATTTTGGAGGAGGGTACTTCAACCATTCAGATAACGCCTTATAGACATCCAAATAAGTTCAAATATGAGACTGAGAAGGCCATTCAAGAACTCTTAGAGTTGGGACTCATTAGACCAAGCTCTAGGCCTTATGCTTCTTCAGTAGTGTTGGTAAAGAAAAAAGATGGAACTTTGAGGATGTTTATAGACTTTAGATATTTGAACAAGAAGACCATTAAGAATAGATATCCTATTCCTAGGATTGACGAGCTCATGGATGAGATATTTGGAGCTAATTAATTTCCCAAAATTGGCCTTAGATCTGGTGTTCACCAAATTCAGATGAAGGATGAAGATGTGCAAAAGACTGCTTTTCGATGTCATTATGGTCACTTTGATTTTCTTGTTATGCCATTTGGGTTGACTAATGCTCTAGCTACATTTAAAGAATGTATGAATAGAATATTTTACAATCATATTAGAAGGTTTGTTTTAGTCTTATTTGATGATATTTTCATTTACAGTAAAACTTTGGAAGAGCACTTGCAACACCTAGAAATTGTGTTGAAAACTTTGCAAGAACAGTCTTTGTATGCTAAGATGTGTAAATGTGAATTTAGGATGAAAGAAATATTATATCTTGGGAAAATTATTGGGAAAGATGGAGTGAAAGTGCACATGGAAAATATCAAGGCTATCTTAGAATGGCCATCACCAAAAATCATCACAGAATTAAGAGGCTTCATTGGAATATGTACATACTACAAGAATTTTGTGAAAGGGTTCTCCAAGTTGACTTCTCCACTCACTGATTTGACTAAGAAGGATTACATATATGTGGTAGTGGATAGATTGACTAAGTTTTCTCATTTTTTTGCTGTTACATCCTCTTTTAGTGTTGCACAAGTGGATGACCTTTTTTTCAAAGAAATCTTCAGATTGCATGGGCTCCCCAAGAGCATTGTGAGTGATAGAGATGGTAGATTCATGAGTGCTTTTTTGCAAGAAATTTTCAGATTTGTGGGCATTCATTTGACTCTAAGTATAATATACCATCCCTAAACTTATGGAAAAACATAGAGGGTGAATAAATGGTTGGAAGGGTACCTTCGAAATTATGTGGGAGAACAACAAAAAGCTTGGACAAAATGGCTACACTTGGGTGAGTTTTTCTACAACACCACCTTTCACATGTCAATAGGGATGTATCCTTTCAGATAATTATATGGTTATGACGCACTTACATTTGGTGATAGCAGAGCTCCAAAAGCTAAATGTTAGGTGGAATAAATCCAAGAAATTTTAAAGCTTTTAAAAGACAATGTGTAGGTTTCCCAAAATCAACAAAAACAATATGCAGATAAACATACAGAGGAAAGGACCTTTCAGGTTGATGATTTAGTGTATTTGAGGTTGCATCCATACAAACAAACATCTCTCAAAAGTAATGGAGTATAAAACCTAAAGTCAAGATACTATGGGCCCTACAAGGTAATCCTGAAGACTGGAGAAGTAGCATATGAGTTGGAACTTCCGGAAGGGAGTAAAATTCATAATTTATTTCATGTTTCTTGTCTCAAGAAATATATTGGTTAGAAAATTGTCATTTCATATACACTCCCTCATTTGGATGATGAAGGACAGCTCACACTTATTCTGGAAAAGGTTTTGAAGACAAGGGAGAGAATATTGAGGAGCAAAACAATCAAAGAATACTTGGTGCAATGGAAGGATATACCAAGTGAAGATGCCACATGGGAAGAGGAGAATATTTTGCAGCATAAAAATCTGAAATTGCTTGAGCACAAGAAATATTGGGTGGGGAGGGTTGTAATGTCTCCATTCAAATAATTGCATAGTAAAAAAATTCCATCAATCCTACTAGTTCCCTAGGTTGGGTGGAAACATTGGGAAGTTAATAAGGGAGATAATAAATGGTTTTTAGACATTAGAAGGAATAAGTATTTATTTAATGGAGTTAATTAAATGAATGCAAGTGAAAAATGAAATGGATATGGAGAGTGGAGACACATGGAGACTATGGGGCCCACTCAAGCTAGAGTTCCTTTGTTAAATGGCATCCTCCTCTTGCAATATAGAATCTAAGCGAAGCATAATGTTTTTGGATATATTATAAGGTTAATACACTTGTCCATTTACTTCATAGGTCAAATTTGGGATGACCTGTAACTTACATGGGAAGAGGAAGGGCCAAATGAGAGTTTCATGGACACTTGGTTAGATTCCCCTTACATTTATGACATTTATGACACCAATGATGGAGATTCTATGATAGTTATGAAACAAGTCAGATATGAAGGCTGACATCTAACATATATGACATGTCAGGCTTGAATAGAGCATCTGAGAGGATGCTCATGGGAGTTGGAGAAGGCTGAGAGGCTCCTACTCGAATTTGTGAGTGATAGAAAACAGGACCGTAAAGCAATAACAGATATACAGTTAAATAAATAACAAGATGCAAAACACATTAAAACATTACAGAGAGAGACAGATATAATGTGGTTCACCCAAACGATGGGCTACGCCCACAAATAAATTGCCAGTCCTTTTATTACAGTCCAGAAAGGTGAAGGGATACAACATGCAACAAAATCACTGCACTTCCTCTTCACGCTCTCACAGTCTCTCTTCCAATACAATATAATACAATACCATACACAGTCGTGTTATAATGCTTTATTTTATAAGGGAAATACCACAGGAAAATACAACGGTTAACCCAATACCACGGGTCCACAAAACTGTTGGCCAACACACATCCCAATATTTTTTTCTCGGGGGCTCTAATCCTGAACCCCCATTTCTTGAGGGTGCTGTCCCCGAGCCCCCATATCTCAGAGGTGTTAACCCCCGTGTCTCGGGGGGCATTGCCCCCAAAATCCCTTTTTTGGGGCATTGCCCCAAACCCCAAGGTAGGGGGAATGAGTGTATAGTACACCTAGGTTATAACCACAACTGAATAATATCTCTAGATCTAGAAGATTAGGCTCCACAACCAATAGTCTCCCACTTGGAGACTGATCACATCAACTCCACCGCTACTGTAATTTCTGGACTATGCTTTGGACCTTGGACTTGGAAAATTTCTTATTTTCACCTTCATGCTTGAAGGCCAACATAAATCGAGTAGGAACTCAATTTCTGTCTAGTTACTCCCTTTGTCAACATGTCTGCAGGATTATGGCTAGTATGTATCTTTTCCAGTTTTAACAGTTCTTCATCTAGAATAGATCTTATGAAGTGGTACTTGAGTTGTATATGTTTAGTCATCGAATGAAAGGATGAGTTCTTTGCAATATGAATGACACTCTGGCTGTTACTATATAGCCTACTATTCTTTTGCTTCTTACCCAATTCTTCCATGAACCTATGCAACCAAATCATCTCCTTACTAGCCTCTGTAGCAGCATCATACTCTGCTTTCGTTGTTGAAAGTGCAACAACCTGTTGCAGTTTTGAAATCCAACTTACTGTTTTTCCACACATAGTAAACACATACCCTATGGTGCTCCTCTTGCTATCTTTATCACCATCCATATCTACATCAACATATCCCTGTAGAACAGTGTCTGAACCTCCAAAACATAATGCATGTGAAGTGGTACCTCTCAAATACCTGAGAATCCACTATACTGCTTTCCAATGCTCTTTACCTGGATTATTCATATACCTGCTCACAACTCCCACTGTATGTGCAATATCTGGTCTTGTGCAGACCATGGAATACATTAAGCTTCCAACCATTGATGAATAGAGAATCCTGTACATGTAATCTATTTCTTCCCATGTCTCTGGACACATCTCCTTAGTTAGTTTGAAATGGATGGCTAAAGGTGTACTAACTGGTTTTGCATTCTGCATTCTAAACCTCTGTAACACCTTTTCTATGTACTCACCTTGAGACAATGTCAATTTGTGATTTTTCTTGTCTCTTGCTATTCTCATACCAAGGATTTTCTTTGCAGCACCCAAATCCTTCATCACAAATGAATTAGCTAGTTTTCTTTTGAGCACATTTATATCCTGCATGTTAGAGCCTGCAACAATCATGTCATCCACACACAATAACAAGATAATATATATTTCATTATGTAGCCTCTTGAAATAACACAGTGTTCAGAATTACATCTATCATAACCTTGTTTTGTCATAAACTTATCAAATTTTAAATACCATTGCCTTGGAGTTTGTTTTAGGCCATACAAGCTCTTCTTCAACCTACAAACCAAATTCTCCTTCCCTTTGACCTCATACCCTTGTGGCTGATGCATATAAATATCTTCCTCCAAATCCCCATGGAGAAAGACTATTTTTACATCTAACTGTTCAAGATGCAAATATTCTACCGCCACTAGAATTAAAATAGTTCTAATTGAAGTCATTTTAACAACAGGAGAAAATATTTCATCAAAGTCTATACCTTTCTTTTGTGCAAACCCATTTACAACAAGTCTAGCCTTGTATCGCTTCTTGCCTCCATCTTCTTCCTTCAACCTGTAAACCCATTTATTATGCAATGCCCTTTTTTTTTTAGGCAACTTAACTAGATCTCAAGTCTGGTTTCTTACCAATGAGTCCATCTCCTCATCCATGCCTTGCTCCCACTTCTTTCTAGTTTCTACCTGCATTGCTT
>LPNX010481886.1:31689-47072 GCA_001517045.1 Pseudotsuga menziesii
CGCCGCACCTGTTTCTGTGGAAGCTATAGAGATAGAATAATCAGTATTATGAGGACATAAATATAACATACCTACCCTATCTCCTTTTTCTATTACCAGTGATCCTTTAGTGATCTTCCACCACGTTTCTCCAAACGTAGACAAATAACTGCTATCTCCCAACTACCCTGTTGAGATCAGATTTATTTTCATAGTAGGAATGTGCCTTACATCCTTTCTTACCACAGTTCCAGCACTCTATTTTTCTGAATCTGGACTTGGATCTTCCCTTTTTAGACTTGCCATGATTTCCTGGGCTCCTTCCTCTCTCATTTTGTCTCCCTCTACTCTCCATGGTCAACGCATTTCTTGATGTCTCACCAGTGCTTTTTCTTCACATTTCCTCTCTAACAATAACACCAACAACATCATCAAACTTAAGAGTGTTTGAACTAGGGACAAAGTTACTTACATCCATGACCAAGCTATTCCAGCTTTCTGGAAATGAGCACAAGATCAGAAGAGCCCTAACCTCATTATCAAAGTTCACTTTTACAGAACTTAAGTGACTGGTAACTGTATTAAACTCATTTAAATGATTGGCAACAGATCCACCTTCCGACATCTTCATATTAAATAAATGCTTCATTTAAAATACCTTGTTGGAAGCCAAAGGTTTTTCGTAGAGCTTACTCAATGTGCTCATCACACCCTATGTTGTTTTTTCTTTCGAAATATTGATGGCCATTGATGAAGCCAAGCACAACTGTATTGTTCCCAGTGCCTTTCTGTCAAGAACCTCCCATTCTTCATCCTTCATAGCCGCCAATTGTTTTGCTTTTCTGCCCAACAGTAGGTACAGATCTTTCTGGTACAGATAGTCCTCCATTTTCATATTCCATAATTGATAGTTTTTCCCATTAAATTTCTCAACCCTAAACTTTCCTTCTTCCACCATTGCTCCCACTCAAACCAGGAACCCTTCTTTCCTGCAAGTTTACAAACCAAATACACCTTTTGGATTTGATACAATTGTTAGAAAATAGGACTGCAGAGCAATAACAGATATATATAGCTAAATCATTAACAAGATGAAAAACAAATTAAAACATGACAGAGAGACATAGATATAACGTGGTTCACCCAAACGATGGGCTACGTCCACAAAGAAATTGCCAGTCCTTTTATTACCATCCAGAAAGGTGAAGGGATACAACCTGCAGCAAAACCATTGCACTTCCTCTTCATTCCCTCATAGTTTCTCTTCCAATACAATACAATACAATACCATACATAGTTGTGTTACAATGCTTTCTTTTATAGGGGAAATACTATGGGAAAATATTACGGTTAACCCAATACCATGGGTCCACAAAACTGTTGACCAACACACATCCCAATTTTTTTTCTCGGGGGCTTTGCCCCTGAACCCCAAGGAAGGAGGAATGAGTGTAAATTACACCTAGGTTACAACCACAACTGAATAATATCTCCGGATCTGGAATATTAGGCTCCACAACCAACAGGGAGAAGAGGGAAGGTGAAGAGAGAGGCAACATGTCATAGCATGAGAAGCCACACCAATTCGACTTGGATTTGGTTTATGGAAGGATTTAGAACCTTAAAATGCCAATAATGTTTATAAAATTTAGGTATCAGCCATGATAATCCCCTTTTGATCATTTGTGAAAATTGTTATTATGAAGAGAGAGAGAGAACTAGTGGATGACTAGTTCATGCCTTAGCTAACTTTGAGGGTGAAATATTGCCATCCTAGTTGATGTTTGGAGAGGCCACTCAGGTATTTCAAGGATATTCAATGGATTCATAATTTACAGGTACAAGATACAGTAGCTCGTGGACATATCAATTTCAGCTTGTTCTTTCTTTCATCTCAAGTTTTCTCACCATATTTCAACTCTATGGAGTGAGGCGCACTTGGTGAGCTATTCATCTCTTTGAGGAAGCTTCTATTTCTCCAATATTTTGTATTATGATGTAAATGATCTGATATTTAAGTTCAAAACTCTCTCAGGTCGAATTCCCAAGAAATATCATGTGTTATTGCTCAATAATGAAGAAACAGTGCCATTTCCCCAGTACCTTGTTGTAAATTCTTGTAATCTTGATGTATTCGAATGAATGTATAAAATATTGATGATTTATGAATGAATGGACTGTAATTAAATTATATTATGGGTTTAATGTTTAGTAACTGAAAATTTATGGCTATTGGGTCAAATTTCATAACAATTTGAGCAAACTACACCTCATTTCCCCAAGGGTCCAAATCTAGTTTTTTATATCTGATTGAAAGAAGTGATAACGGCCATGGGAGATAGATTGGTTATGCATATGAGTCTCTAATAACGTATTCTACACATCCCTTGATTCAATTTAAGAGTTTGAGTGGGTTTCTGCACATTTGGGAAGCCATTTCTACCACTTACCTCGGGAGGGGGGGGATTTGAGCCCAAAATTGTGAGTAAAATCATCTATCTTGTTCATAATTTAGTACAGACTTGCAGAAGTGATTGGAGGGCCATAATACATCGCTGAACATAATAATTAAGTTATTATATCACTCATACAACTTATCTGAATATTTGGGAGCAATTGGGTTGATTTGGAGACCAAGACATTAAAACTAGTCAAGAGCCAAAATTGTGAAAAAAATGGAAAATTGGGCATTTTGGTAAAAATTTTAAAAAGGGACATTGCAGGGATTTTGTTAGAAAATTTTTGGAGCCCCAAATCATTTGATCCCGCTGACAGAAAATACCTAGAACAACATGGTGCAGCATAACTTAGGCTCTTTGACAGAAATGACAGAAAATACTTACAACTATAAGAATACCGGCATAGAACCACAAAGAAATATTTTAAAAATGATAACAGCAAATTTTTTTTAAAACATCTATCATCCATAACATAATTTCAAAAAATATAGGTGTATAATAACTCATTCATAAAAAAAATCATAATTTTTTTTTTCTATATAAAAACAAATCTAAATTAAATTTTGATCTTCTAAGTGAGAATACTTAGAAAACATGAAAAACAAAACTAATTGGAAATAACCACCCTAATTGTTACACAACGGACATATAATTTAAAATTAAATTTCATATTTTGGAATAATGACTCAAAAATTAAATTTCATATTTTGGAATAATGACTCAACTTATGAAAGTAACATTTATCTTTCTAAACACTTGCATATTCAATTCCAATACTATATTGCAATTCCAACAAATTCAACCAAATTTTGGATGGAGATCCAAAAATTAAAAAGTTTGAATTACTTGCATCAAAACTTGACTACAACCACTTAATAACAAATTTGCATTATATAACTAATATCCAATAATAAAAGAAATTAATATATAATATCCAATAATAAAATAAATTAATATTAAAAGATAAAATTAACAAAACTAAAATTAAACTCAAAGGGAAACAAAATCTAAACTCATAATTTATAATAAATTTTAATCTCATAGTACATGCAAAGGCTAGCTCAAAATAAAAGGATTTAAATGCTATACATGTGTTTTTTTTAATCACTAACAAAACTTCTTGTTGATATTTTCATTGAATTAAAGAGAGCAAAATACATTACAAATATAGCCCAAAAAACATCTCCATGGACTATAAATTTTTTTAGTCCAATATGAGTGAATACTATCTTTACATTCTAATACCCTTGAATTAATAATTGTTATTAATTCTGTTGTAAAATACTTAAATTATTATTTTATTATTTTTATTATTTTTGACAGAAAGTCAAGAATAAAACATTTTGTAAAAACAACATTTTTATTTAATAAAATATGATGAGGGGGAAAAAAGTGGAGATAGTTGTTGAAGAGTGTTTGCTCACCCACAAGAGGAAAAAGACAAGTGGCATAAATCACTGAGTAAGAAATCAAGATGCACGAGGCATCATCCCCAAAAATCAGGTCAACACTCCTGGTTGAGTGTTAAAGAGCAGGAGGCTCATAAATGACCAAGCCCTAGGAGAAATACTATAAATTAGTATGTCCATAAGCAGTAGGAGGATATCATTGGACAAGGAATATCATCTATGAAACGCAAGAGATGGTGGATTGAAGGTTTTTTCTCTTGTGGCTCAACAAACAAGCTCGAGGGTTCTGGAGCAAGTAGCTTGGTTGTTCTAGGAGTTGGTTGGGAGGAACAATTTCTCCACTTTTGTTTTCCCAACGTTGGTGCCAAGTTCTTATTCTGTTGCTTATGATTTATTTTAGTTACAGTAGAATGCATATTTTAATGTTGAATCACAACTATACTGCATAGGAAGGAATGTTTATGCTTCTGTGTAGGATGTTATTTAAAACCCTAGTTTTGTAGTTATATTCATAAGTATAAATGTTTCATGCATTCAACATGTAATATAGTATGCATAAATTTTAGATCGATTTATGTCTTCTGTTTACACCTGTAAAATGCTAAATTTAATTAATACTGCATCTCAGATTGGGCATCCATACCCGAGTCCAATATTTCTAGTTATTATTGTTCCACTGTTGATTTTGAATCCCAAAATTCATTTATTTTAATTGTTCAGTTATCTTTATACTATCTCTCATAATGTATTATAGAACATATCTAGTTAATTTATGATCATTGTAAATAGGGATAAAATTCTCTAGTTGTTATAAGAAATTTACGGTCAGAGCAAAGAAACAATTAGTTTGAGTATCACGGTCAATTGATCCTCTGTATAAAATTAATAATCTGAAATTCTATAAGCTGGACGATTTCCCTATCAGGTTATGAGTCGCAAATTTCTACAGATTTATAATTTATTAAAATTTATCTCATAAACCGTTGTACAAATCGAGACTGTTCAGATCGGGATATTTTGGATAATTTTTAAAATCATCTATGGATATTTTAGTCATGGAAATTAATGATGATATCTTATTTAGATAATAAATTAAGGATCTACAAATTTAAAGTGTAGTTCCGTACTGACAGCAGATCGATGGATGAGATCAAAGCCACAAGAGATCGACGACTCATAGGACTTGCGGACTACAAATTGCAGAAGAATAGAAGATAAGTTAGAAGGCACATTTGCAATCTGCAACCCGCAATGCGGAATGAAGCCTCAACCCCCAATCCGCAATGTAGAAAGCTAAACGTGGAAATTTGATTGTGGAACAATAAAATTTAAAAAAGTTAAAATGTAAACCCGTAATGCAGAATGAAGCCTTAACCCGTAATCCGTAATGAGGAAAGCTAATTGCAAAAGGTTGATTTCGGAATGATAAATTTTAAAAATTAATCTTGAAATCCACAATCCAAAATCTGTAATGTGAAATGAATCCTCAACCCGTAATCTACAATGTCGAAATCTAATTGCGGAATGATAAATTTTAAAAAGTTAAAATATAATCCCGAAATCCGCAATGCGGAATGAATCCTCAACCTGCAATCCACAATGCAAAAAGCTAATTGCGAAAAGGTAATCTTATAAGTTGAAATGTAATCCTGCAACCCACAATCCACAATTTGCGGAAGGATCATTGTAGAAACATGGTTGCGAAAGGAAAATTGTGGAAAATATATTGCGGAAGGGTAATTTGTGGAAATAAGCTTATAGATTTGAGGTTGCAGAAGAAGGTTTTTAGGCAGTATTTTCTGCTGATTTGGATCAGTTTAAGGTTTCTAGATCTTCCCTGACATCAACTGATTTTTGAGTTCGAGGAAAGGTTGAATGAGCAAGTAAAGTCAAGAATGAGCAATAAAATTTTAAATATCATTAGTGCTAGGTTACAGTTATGGCTAGACCCATATCTCTTCCATGATTTTTTTGTATAAAATATGTTTAATACAAATTATTATACCTTAACACCGGGTTAGGCTAAGGTATTGGGAAGGGTTTTAATCATAGAACTAGGAAAAAAAACTTTAAGCATATAATCTTATTAAAACCATATTGCATGCATAGTGTAGGTTATGCGTTGTAAGCTATACACCATGGCTAAAAGTATATGAGATAGTATTTACTCATGCACATCAAGGGATGTACAGAGATGCATTAAAACCAACACATGTAGGGTCATGCCAACTAGATTGTATGTAAAACACTCGCTTTTATTAATATTAAGGGGTCACCGTATGGAGGACCTTATTCTTATAAACCCTAAGCCTCTCACGCTTAGGGGTAGTTATTTACATACATAGTGTAAACTATGTTAAGGGATAAAACCTTGAAAGTATAAGATAAATCAATAAAGAACATGTAAACAAAGTGCATCACCTGTGTGAACATGGCTGAAGGTTCTGGAAGGAACTAGCCATTGTAGGCTTCAACAAACCTTATTGGAATATATTAAACCCACTCATAATTTATGATAAAATAATTAATCATTATTTGATTAATTATTCACCCACTAGCTTAATTAGTTGGCATCCACTTGCACCTTAAAGACAATACATTCCATCTATATCCCAGGAATACTTTATTTCTAAATCTGGGTTGATCTTGACCACCTTTTGACCATCCAGAAATAATATACAACACATTACAATAGATTCTACTTTATTATTCTTTTCCATCTTTTCTGTGCATAAGATAAAATCTAGTCAACTAGAAAATTGGGTGCTTTTTTTTCCAACCCATCCTTCATGACTTTTCCTCCATTTTCTAGGATTAGCATGTTTTTTCCATCTCCTTGACAAGTCACTCATGCATTTTTCCAATTCATGATGTCCTTGATAGATTTGGGAAGTGCTTTAGCCACCTATGGGGGTTTGCTATATTTTGGTAGGTCAGCCCTTTTGAGCTTTATGATTTGTCTCCATGTAACTCGATTTTCCTATGATGGATGTATTATTTATGTACACTATTATTCAACATTATTCAATGGAAGGATACACACCAATATTCATCTCTTTATTCATTTGATTCAGTCTCTTTTCTTCTCTCTATTTTTCCTGTGCATGCTTGTGAGAATTCTTAGTAGTAAGATCTATTTCTTGTGCTTCTTCTTAGCATCATTGCTCATAGCATTGATCTATTATTTCTACATGGTATCAAAGCTACATGGATCACAACCTTTCCATCTCCTACATTGTATCAGAGCAGCAAGGTTGATCAAGTTCTACCGAGTTGAGGAGCGCATCCAGTCTCCTATCGCTCTCTAAAGAAGAGCTTGTCTAGCTTACAAGATTTTCTCCTAGTTTGTTTTGCAGGTTGCAGAGATGTTATTCTTGAGCACATCAATTCAGCAATATGGATTCTTAATGAGCTATAATTATTACTTCCTTCAACTACCACGAATATAAATCCAAAATCTCCATTCTATTGTGCAGTAGAGGATTATACAGAGTTACACTATCTTTGGAGAATGAGCCCGATGTTGTGATTGAGAAAGCTAAGTGGAATAATAGGTTGGGTGAAGCCTATGGATTGCTTTGCCTCTCTATTTCTCCTGATCTACTCTTTCATCTATATGGTTTGACCACTCCAAACCAAGTATGGACTCAACTGGAGTCTCTTTTTGGAGTTCAAGATGAGCTAAGAGTGCATCAATTGGAGATTGAGTTATTCTCACCGAGTCCAAGCAATTTTGATTCTTTTGAGGGTTTCTTCACCAAGTTCAAGTCACTTGTTCTAATTCTCAAGAAATGTGGGATTGAGAAATTATATGATCAATTAATCCTTTCCATTATTTCAAAATTGGGTCATGATTACTCATTTTTTGTGTCTACTTCTCTTGCTACTAGGCTTGCTGTTCCTAAGTGAAAAATGCTTTCTTTAAATAATTATCTTGATTCACTAACAAAGGAGCAAGATAAATTGATCCATATGGGTGTCCTTAATTATTGAAAGGGAAAGGATCATGCTCTCTTGGTTCAAGGAAGCAAGAAATTCAAATCAAAAGAGAAGGAAATTGTGAAGAAGCCAAAGTCAGAAATTGAAGATGAATATTCATATGAAGATTTAATGAAGAAACTTAAGAAGAAAGGGAGCACATCCAAGTTTTGTTATTGGAGAAAGGGTTTTCATTCAGAGAAAAAGTGTTTCAAAAATAATATGGACATCATGTCTCATCTTCTTTAGAATCACATAATCAAAGTTCCAGATGAACTAGAGAAGCCCGCTGATTCCTCAGAACAATGTCATACTACACAGTTCCAAGGTGATATAACTTATGCTTTGAGTGCCAGAGTTCTCTCCTTTTATCATGTCTCTGGTATATATTTAATCTCTAATATATCAGAATCAGAAATATCATATCCTTTCTTTGATGATCGTTTTCTCAGTCTACTAGATTCATCTCCCAAAAATTGTGTTTTTTCACTAGATATTGACTTGTCTTTGAGCAGCTCTTCCTCACAAGCTTGTATATCTGATTTAGAATATTGTTTGCAGGATGATATGAATGTCATGACACATATCATACCACCATATATACCATCTACCATACCTCTGAATAATCCTAAGACTATACAAATCCCAAGTTCACTAGTTCATTCCTCATTGGTCTCTTATGCAGTGATATTTATCTTACATGGTTTGAAGTCTTTTCTATCTTTCAGTGGCTGGTTATCCATGTCCTTAGTCATATTTGGACTGATATTAAACATTTTTGGATCTATTCTAAACATTTATGGTTCATATCTTATGCCCATCCATCATTCATTTTTTTACACCTATCAATTTTCCCCAGTTGCTCATAATTTTCCTAGTCTATCCCTATATCCTCATGGAGCCAATGAAGCCTTTGTCATTGCTGTTCCATATGCTAATATTTTTGATATATCAGATTTTTATCAGCCTCATATCATATCCATACAGGTGCTATATCAGATTGGAATATTGACATGTGATTCACATCATAATTTTGCAACTATTCAGAGAATTGGGTGTGAAATAAATTGTCTTAATTTTTGTACTCTTTGGGAAGGACTATGCACATATATCTTTTCCATTTCAGATTATGTTTACATATTAGAGTTTGAAAATATTAATAAGAATTCAGATAAATCTCCTACTTTATCAGATGATGAGATACAAGGAGTCTCTCCTCTTCCTTCTTACAGGTTCTACACTCTAGTGCATGATCATGGAATTCAAGATTTGTTCAACAAGTCTTCCATCTAGAAGCAGTTCACTCAGCTCATTCAAGTGAAGATAAGGATATGTTGAAGACGTATTATTTCAAAATTTTGTGCCTTGTCCTTTCTTGAGGGAGGATTTGCCCCACGTGGTTTTGCCTCTTTCCTCACTTTTTTGGACATAATAATTGTTAAAGGGTGACCATAGCCTTGTTGTTGGGACCTATATGTATCTATATTTTTTTGTCATACCATCATAAATTTAGAATTATAGGGGGGTGTTGGAATATATTAAACCCACTCATAACATAGGATAAAATAATTAATCATTATTTGATTAATTATTCACCTACTAGCTTAATTAGTTGGCATCCACTTGCACCTTAAAGTCAATAAATGCCATCTATATCCCATGAATTATTTATTTATAAATCTGGGTTGATCTTTACCACCTTTTAACCATTCATAAATAGTATACATCACATTACAACAAATTTTTCTTTATTCTGCTTTTCCAGCTTTTCCGTGGATAAGATAAAAGCTAGTCAACTAGGAAACTGGGTGCTTTTGTTTCCAACCCATCCTTCATGAATTTTCCTCCATTTTCTTGGATTAGCATGTTTTTTCCATATCCTTGACAAATCACTCATTCTTTTTCCAATTCGTGAGGTCCTTGATAGATTTGGGAAGTGCTTTAGCCACTTATGGGGTTTTGCTATATTTTGGTAAATCAACATTTTTGAGTTTTATGAGTTGTATCTATACAAATAAATTTTCATATGAGGTATGTACTACTTATGTACACTATTATTCATCATTATTTAATGGAAAGATACACACCAATATTCATCTCTTCATTCCTTTGATTTAGTCTCTTTTCTTCTCTCTATTTTTCCTGCGTATGCTTGTGAGAATTCTTAGTAGAAAGATCTATTCCCTGTGCTTCTTATTAGAATCATTTATCATAGCATCGATCCATTATTTCTTCAAACATGTCATAACCAACAAGAAAAATATATTAAAAACTCGTAGCAGTAAGACGTAGGATTCTGTTAAGTAAATGTAAAAGTAATACATGTAATTTTTTAGCTATTTACTATTTTTAGGTGTGTTACATAATGGTATGAGAGCATAGTTACAACGTAAATCTTGAAATGTCTCAAAACTAGAAATGTTACAGAAAACTAACTTCTATTTTATTTTGGTTAAATTCTGTTATAAACAACAAAGAGAAAATAACTATATTTTGCAGGAAACATGGAAGATGTTCAGATGCCTGCAGAAGAAGAACATCACCCAGAAAATAATTTAAATCATGAATAGGAAAACATAAGGGATGGGGAAATTTGGGTCGACTTAAACGACAGTCAAGATAATAAATCTGAATTACAAATAACTGTCAAAGAGTTAAGTTCTGAATTAAGAAACGTTAAAGAAGATAATGAGTGAATTCTAAAGGCTCATGAAGAACTAAACATTATTCTGTTAGCTAAGATTTAGAATGATGAAAAAGAAAAAAATAAGGAGTCTGAACGAGAAATGCTTAAAACCACACCTTACAAGCATAAGGGCAGAAAGATGGAATTTTCCAGCCATAAACCTGAAAATTCTAGTGAAGATTCAATTAAATGTAATAGAAAACAACAAGAGTCAAGAGAAAGTAGTGACGATAAAAAAAAGAAAAATAAATATAGACCCTATGAGGAGGTCTCTGGGGCATTTAAGAAAATTAAACCACCTATGTTTAATGGGGAAATTGAGAATGACGAAGAGGCAAAAACTTGGTTGTACGAAATGAAGAATCACTTTCAGATATACAACTACTCTCATGAATTAAAGGCTAAAATGACCATCTATAATATGACTAGAAAATCATATATATGGTGGCAAGACATAAAGAAGGTTAAAGGGATAAAATAGAGATATGTAACTTGGAAAACATTTAAAAAAATCTTTAAAAGAAAGTACTTATCAAAACAATATTATGAAGAAAAGGCAAAATAATTTTCTGAACTAAGGCTAGGAGCAATGATGATGAAAGAAATTTGCAGTAATTTTTTAAGTCTGCTTCATTATGTTTCTTGTATAATTGATGCGAAACCTAAAATACAATGGTTCCTGAGTTGTTTTCCCATCATGTTCAAAGAATGGATTGAGTATTACAATACGAAGATGCTAGAGGACACGATGAGGAAGGAAAAATTTGGTTATGACCAAAACAAGAATAAAAGGGAAGGTATACCATTTTGGAAAAATAAAGGGCCAAATAATTTTGATCCTAGAAAGAAGCAAAATAAGTTCCATAAAAACACGGGTAAAAGCATGGTAATGTGTCTCACTTTGCGGCAAGAAAATTTGTTCTGTTTTTATAAATTTATTTAAAATATCGATTATAAAAATTAAAAATGTGTTTTAAAATTTTTTTTAAAATATTTTTTAACAATCAATTGGATATTATTTCCATATTCATATGAAAAAATATTGATTTTGTTGTCTTAAAATAATAGGTTTTTGGGTCGCGCTTTTGTGTACACATAAAAAATATTATTTATAATGATAATTTAATAATAATTAAAATATATCATAAAATAAAATTAAAAAATATGTAAAACAATCTTAAAAGTGTCTATAAAAAACATGCTAAAAAAATTGGAATTAAAAATGTAAACGAACATAGATATGGGGGGTCATGGTTTTGTGAGTACTTATGAGATGCCTGAAATCATAGTAAATGACATTTAAAGAAAATGAAATAAAAAAGATAAAAATATTTTTTTTAGTTTAAAAAATACCATATAAAAGCTCATTCATAATGAAATATTTTGTTTCATTGCACCATTATCTAATTCCTGATGGATTTGTATATTTATAAACAAATACTTTTAGTTCATAAATTCCATTGCCACAAAAAGGGAAAAAGTGAGACACATATCGAGGTAATAACTACTGAGGACTTAAACCCCAAAATTATGCAGTAAAAGAACATTCAACTATCTATAATAAGAATCAAGCACAAAAAGAGCCCTTAAAATGTTGGGAATGTAGAGGGCCACACTACTTTAAAGATTGTCCAGTAAGAAAAAAGAATTCTAATGTTCATTCTATCCAAGAAGCAGTTACAGTTGGGGACATGGAAAGGAGCATGCCCATAATTTGCGTTTCATTGGAAAATCGACAAGTAGACCACTAGAATTATATGGTCAAAATTGAAGGTATGATAAACAATCAACCTATAACTATTTTAATTGATTCAGGCGTAAGGTTGAGCTATATATCACCTAGAATAGTTGAATTACGCAAAATGGTTCCTGAAAAGTTTGACAAGTCGTGGTTAGTGTAGTTAGTGACAGGTATAAAACAGAAAATTACTAGTCTTGTTAGAAATTATAAATTGATGATGAATGATTTACTTACACATGTTAATGTAAATATTTTTCCTTTAGGATACTATGATTTATTAATAGGAATGGATTGGCTAGAGGAACATAAAGTTGTGTTAATTTTTTTTGATAAAACCTTTACATGTACTGATGATAATGGAAACAATATAAAAGTAAGAGGGATCCCTAGGAAAGTGACCATCAGAGAAATATCTACATTACAAATTAAAATATCAGTAAAACAAGGATGTAAAGTTTTTGATTTCTATATACTGAATGGTAATGAAAATAATAACAAACTTAAGCCAGAAGACATACCAATATTGAAAGAGTTTGAAGACATCTTTCCGAAAGAAGTCCCTGGACTTCCTCCAAAAAGAGACATTTACTTCACGATCGATATGAAACCTAGATCGGTACCGACATCAAAATTTCCATATAGAATGAATATAATAGAACTTACAGAGATGAAATCACAACTACAAGAACTAATCGAAAAAAAGTACATTTGACCTAGTGTCTCTCCCTAGGGAGCAGCAGTCTTGTTTTTGAAAAAGAAGGGCAGAACATTAGTATTATGTATAGATGACTGACAGTTAAATAAAATGACCACTAAGAACCATTACACACTCCCCCGGATAGATGATCTATTTGATCAATTTTGTGGAGAAACTATCTTCTCAAATATAGACTTAAGGTCGGGTTAGCATCAAGTACGAATAAAATATGAGGGTTACCATCGGGTTACCATTAGTATGAGTTTATAGTAATGTTGTTTGGGTTGACAAATTCACCTAATGCATTCATATGTTTAATGAACACCATATTAAGAAACTACCTAGATACATTTGTGGTTGTCTTCATTGACGACATACTAATCTACTTGAAGAACAAACAAGAACATAAAGAACATTTAAGAATAGTTTTACAAGTACTAAGAGAACAACAAATTTATTCAAAATTCAGTAAATATGATTTTTTTAAAGATAAGATTCAGCACCTTAGACATGTAGTGTCCAAGGATAGAATCTCAATCGATCTAGACAAAGCAAAGGCCATCATGGAATGGCCGGTTCCTAAAAACATATCTGACATCAGATCATTTATCAAAATTACCGGATACTACCGGAAGTTCATAGAAGGTTTTTTTAGGATTTCCTACCCCATAACTTCTTTACAAAAGAAAGGTAAAAAGTTTGAAAGGACTAAAAAATGCATGGAAATATTTAACAAACTAAAACAATTATTAAATAGCACCCTGGTCTCAAAGATTGCTGATCCATTCAAGGATTTTTTCATATGTACTGACGCTTGCAATGAAGGGCTAGGCAGATTTTTATTACAAGAAAATTATGCTATGATATATGAATCTAAGAAATTAAAATAACATGAGAAAAACTATGCAACACATGATTTAGAACTTGCTGCTATAATTCATGCCTTAAACATGTGGTGACATTACTTAATTGGAAGGATTTTTTTACTTATGTCAGATAACATAAGTCTTAAATATTTATTTGACCAAGGAAATTTCAATGCAAGACAGGCCAGATGGTTTTCCTTTTTAAGCGAATATGATTTCGAAATAAAACATATAAAAGGAAAAGAAAATAAAGTGGAAGAAAATCTAAGTCATCATGCAAATTTATTGTTTGCAAGCAGCAACTATGAATCTGATCTAGAAAATCAAATTTTAAGTGCTGAAAAATTCTAATAAGGAATATTAGATTTTAAAGGAAAAGACTGCTAAAAATGAACAAAATAAAGTAAAAATAGATTTCCTCCTAAACCAACAAGGACTGTTTCTACATAAAAATAGGCTATACATACCAAACATAACATAAAATAAACTTACAGTCATGAATGAACTACATAAAATACTGTATTTAGGGCATCCTGGATACCAGAAAATGATCACTATGATCAGGAAGGAATTCTTTTGGACAAACATGAAGAAAGAATCCAGGTTGAATACTTAGATCACTCCCTATAATTTCAGCAAGTTAAGGTAGAGTATCAACATCCAGCAGGACTGTTGCAACCATTACCCATTATGGAATGGAAATGGGAAACAATTAGCATGGATTTCATCACCATCCTACCTAAGAATTTCAGACAACATGATTCCATCATGGTTGTAGTTGAAAAATTAAGTAAGGATGCTCATTTTATTCCTATTAAATATACCTATACATTTGTTAACATTGCATATATTTTCATGAAATAAATATTCAGGCTACATGGTGGACCGAAAGTGACAGTCTCAGATAGAGACGCAAAATTTACAGGTAACTTCTGCAAAGCCTTGTTAAAAGGTTTGGGCACATAGTTAAATTTCAGTATTGCATATCATCCACAAACATATGGGAATACTAAAAGAGTAAATAAAGTATTAAAGGACATGCTAAGGATGTATTCCATGTACAAACCAGGTAAATGAGAAGATTACTTACATTTAGTAGAATTTGCATATAATAATAATTTTCAAGTTTCTGTAGGTATGAGTCCGTTTGAAATATTATATGGGCGTAAGTGTAACACTCCAATTTCATGGAGAATCCCAGTTGATAGATTGATTTTAGGACATGGCTTATTAAACTATATGGAACTAACCATGAAATAGATACAACAAAATTTGAAGGTTTTCCAAGACATGCAGAAAAGTTATGCTGATTTAAAAAGAACTCCTAGAAAGTTCGAGGAGGGTGATCATGTGTATATAAAGGTAAAGCCCAAGAAAAGTTCCTTAATACTAGGCCAGTATTCAAAATTGGCACCCAGGTAATGCGATCCATTTGAAATTCTACCTAAAGTAGGGCCAGTTGCATACCACTTTATTAATTCTTGCACATGATCTAGGAACTAAGATTCAATCTCATCAAAGAATTATTAACAATTACTCATGAATTAGCAATAACTGGAATACCCAAT